>PVJX010017663.1:0-37977 GCA_004027295.1 Dolichotis patagonum | reverse complement strand
GAATGATCACATTGAGATATTTATAAATACATGGTCACAACTTGAGACCATACTCATAAGCCAAATAAACCAAACTCACATGTGTAAATACCGTATAGTCTCCCTAGTATGAGAGTTGGTCAGAGTATATAAGATTTTATGGTAATCATGATTTTCCATTTCATTGCTTTGAAACCTTTAAATGTTTTCATTCATCAGTTGGAATGGTTTTATTCTGTTTTGTTTGACTTTATTATGTGTGATGGTATGAACAGCTGTTTTGAAGAAAACACGACACTATGGCAGCCATTGCTGATTTAATATCGTCTTGCTTAGAAGTCCTACCATGCTTCTACTCTGCTGTTACCATCAGTTCTATCATGTTGCGTCTTACTGGGATTTTAATATATGTGACGGTATAAACAAACTTTTTATTGAAAATGAGATATTATAGTAGCCATTGATCATTCTCTGTTATTTGGTTTAGAATGTCTTGTAATTCTTCCATTATTTTGGTTTGATACTATTTTGGTATGTTTGATATTATTGTATTTGAAACTATGCTCAACTATAGGAGAGAAAGTGATATGTTGATAGCTACTGTTAATGTCCGGTTGTTTTATTGTAAAGTGCTGTGTTGCTTATGTTGTTCTGTTCTGATAGGCTTTGTTCTGCCCTCTTTTGTTTCATTCTCTTTCAAATAAAAAAGAGTCACAATAAATGATGATAAATTAGTGTCTAAAAAAAAAAGATCTGGGGCCATAATTAGCATACAGGAGTCATATGAGTATAAGGTTAGGTCCTGTTTTTAAAAGTTTTTGTTTTGCTTTATTTTGTTTCATTTTGCAATATCTCTTATGAGCAGTGACAGAAATGAAATTGAGCCAGTTTTGGTGGCACACAGCTATAATCTGTGAGGTACAGGCAGCAGTGCTGCGAGTTCAAGCCCAGTCTGTACAGCTTAATGCTTTATTAAACTCAAGTCTTAAAATAATAAACAAACAAACAAAAGGAAAGAAAGAAAGACTCGAGGAAAGTGAAATCAAACCTTATTACTTATTATCAAGTATATGCAGGTCATTTGTGGTTCATTCAGCCCACAATCACAGAATATCTTTAATATTTCATTAGATCTACAATTTATAAGGCATCACACAGAGTTTTAAATAATGCTTGGTGCTTACTTCAAAAGCAAGAGTCTATTGCAGAAGATAGACAAGGTGAAAAAGCAATAAAGCAGAAAAATCATGGCTCGAGGAACCACTTCAATGCTATGAAAGATGTTCTAAGACTGTCAGACCCCAGGTGCTATGGTACCCATAAAAAGATATCTCAATCTGGACCTCAAAGCCAAGACAGTGTGTTTTGAAAACAGAGAGAGTAAACTTTGTGGGTATTCTGGAGAGAATTAGTTCATGCAAAAGAAGTAAAGCAAGTTAAATCTTATAATACAAAGCAGAATGAATCTGAGAGAAAGCAAAGCATGCAGTTTGGCTTAAAAACACCGCATGAATAGAGAGAAACAAGGTTGAAACATATGCCTCTGGCAGGTGAACTGACTGGTGCCTCCTGAGACACAAGATTGCTGGGATCAGGCACAGGGACACACACGCACTTTTGGAAAGAGCAGTAATCAGTAAGATAAGTAATATGGAAGCAGTTGAGGCAGCATCAAGGAACCAGCAGTTGGCCTCTGGAGAACTCCACCAACAGAAGACCAGTCCTGGCCAGAATCAGTTCCATACCCAGGACATTTCTGGGATATAACATGGACCCTACTGCAAAACTGTAAACCCCAGAGGTATTTTACTACTTATATTTTTCCTTGTTTCTCTGACTGGCAAACCCTTTTCTGTCATGTTGGATGTCTGCTTTGTTTGTTTTGCTTTGTAATTTGTTGTTATTTTTGTTTTGGGGCTTTGTTTTCTCTTCTTTTTCTCTAGCTTCTTTTCTTTTTTCTTTTCATTATCCTTCTCTTTCTTCCTTCTCTTTTCTTCACTGCTTAGGTTTCTTACCTTTTCATTTTCTTCTACTGATCCTCTTTTTCTTTTTCCTCAACTACTTAAATTTAAACTTGCAAGAGAGTAAACATTGTCTGTTTCCTTTCTGATTGCTCCTTCATATACTATTTCATTCATTACTTCCTATGTCTTCCAGATTCCCTAAACTCAGGTGATCATCTTTTGACCTCCAGGCTTGGCTTACTGTATTTGACCTCATTCATCACTTTACTCTGTTCACTACCAATCTTAACTCCCCTGACCCCGCAGAATGGCAAAATGCCTCCACTAAGGGGAAAATCACTACATACGAGTACATGGTATATGTTTGACTTTTTTTATATAACTTTAGAGTTTGCTCTTGTGGTTGGGGAATAGTAGGTTAATGGTTATCATAGTTTGTTAGTAGTTAAAATATATTTGAAACTATTGTTGTGAACTAACTGTACTAATTTAGCCAAAATGTCAGTTTTTCTCCCCTATATGATAAGACTGTGATTGCAGGGAGTAATAATCATCATTATAGCTCAGTACTAATGGATTGGTTGCTGAGTGAAAAAGTATCTTTGCATCCTTTAAATTTGGGAAGGTAGGTTCCTGGGGTAGCTGTAAAGAGCCACTGACATCTAGAGGACATCCTGTGAAACAGACATCACCTAGGGAAGCCTAAATATTAGTGCTAAAGCTATCTATCATACGAAATTAGCAAGCATCAACATAGAAAACAAAATATAATAAAAAATAAACCAGAAAGTGACAAGATGCAGAAGCAAAATGCAATCCCAGACCCCCAGCCCACACAGGACAAGCCAGGAACTCAACAAAATACATGAAATTGGAAATCAAACACTGAAGCTTTCTGAAATGGTAGCAACAGAAGTGAAAAAAAGTGTAAATAGCTATAGAGAAAATATTGTTGGTCCAAAAAGAAATTATGTTTAAGATAAAGAAGATACTGATAAAAGAAAAGGTGAGCTTAAAAAGATGACAGAAATAGAAAAATGCCCAACAGAAATCCAAGAGACTAAAACTTCCACTGAAAGTACATGCAGCAGATTGAATAGAGAGCATAGAATTTTAGATCTTGAAGACAGAATTGCAACGATTTATCATGAAAGAAAGATATCTTAAAAGTGCCAAGAGGTCATGAAAAATAAATCCAACAGCTACAGGATGAAGCAAAGAAGAACAACATAAGGTTCATTGAGGTAAATGAGAAAGCTGGGGACAGTGAAAATGCAATTAAAAAACTCTTCACACCTAGCAAACTGCCGACACTCAGTAACTATTGCCTAGATCTGTAGGGTTGGGGTGTCCTCACTGTCACCCACAGTCATCTGGGAACCCTCACTGAGCCTGCACAGGCTGCCAGTGCCGGAGGCAACTAGGACTTAACATAGGGCTGATTTGGAGGAAAATGCAAAAGCAAAATAACAAAGTGCAGTTTCAAACTTCCAGTCCATCCAGATCAAGTACAAGAGACACAGACATAGAACAAGTTAGAAATTGCACATCTGAAATTTCTGAAATGATAGCAACAAAAGTAAACGAACAACTCCAGGATCAGAAATAATTCCTCAGGTAAAAACAGAATTGATAAACATAATGAAAAAGTTGGTGAGTAGAGCCAAAGAAGACATGGGTAAAAAAAAAATAGAGGAGCATATAAAAATGATACACACCTTAAATAAACAATACAAAAACAATTGGAATACATGAAACAGATCCAAGGACATATTCAAGAAATAAAATGTTGCTTTGAAAGTAGGCAAATCAGCATAAATGAAATAGAAAATAGACTATTGGAGCTTAAAGACAGGATTGCAGGTAGTGATCATGAAAGAAAAGATCTCTTAAAAATAACAAGAAATCAGGAAACAACAATTCAATAGCTCAAGATGATGCAAACAGAAACAATATAAGACTGATAGGTGTCAAAGAAAAAGGAGAAAACAAAAATGACATAAAAATTCTATTTGCATGAGTAATAGCAGAAAATTTCCCAAACTTTGGAAAAGAAACTGACATACAGATAAGTGAATCATATAGACCTCCAATTAGCCATAACAAAAATAAATCTTTACCTCAATATATAATAATCAAAATCTAAGTAATTCAGCATAAGAACAGAATATAAAAAGCTGCCATAGAAAAGAAACAGATCACCTATAAAAGAAAGCCCATCAGAATCATGGCAGACTGCTCAACATAAACCATCAAGTCAATAAGTATATGGAGTGAAGTATCTCAAGTCCTGAAAGAAAACACCTTTCAACCCAGACTGATGTACCCTGCAAAACTCTGTTTCAAAAATCAATGGAGAAATAAGACACTTCCACAAAAAGAACAACTAAAGAACTGCATGACCACCCAACTAGCCATACAAAAAGTACTGGAAGATATTCTAGAAAGAGATAGAAATGACCACAATCCTAAGAAAAATAAGAGAAAAAAAAGCAAGACAAGCTATTAAACAAAGGGGAAAAGTAAGGAAGCAAGAGCAAAAAGTTAACAAGACAAAGATAAGCCAATACATATCAGTTAAACTGTAATATAAATGGCCTCAATACACCAACTAAAACAAACAGACTGGATTAATAAAAAACCTAACAATTACTGTATTTAAGGAACATATAAAACTCAAAAGGAAATTCATAGACTGAAAGTCAAGAGATTGAAAACAATATTCCATATGACTGGAACCAAGAAAAAGTAGGGATAGCTATTCTGTTTGAAGAAAATATGAACTACAAAGCAAGAACAATGAAAACAGATAAAAATTGTTGTGATGTAATTTTTAGGGGCAAATTTCAAGAGGAAAAGGTAACAATCATAAATATATATGCTGCAAATATGAGAGCACCCAACTATGTAAGAAAAATATTAATAGATATAAAAAAATCAAATAAGCAATGCTACAATTATAGCAGGAGACCTTAATACCCCATTGTCATAAAAAAGAAAGATAAACTAGACAAAACATCAAAAACAAACAAACAGAACTGAATCAAACTTGTGAACTAATGGCCTTAGTACAAATGTACAGAGTGTTCCAGCCAACAACCTCAGAATACACATTCTTCTCAGCTGCACATAGACCATTCTCTAGAACAGATCATGTAATAACCCATAGAACATTCTTAAGCAAATGCAAAGGAAATTAAATTATTTCATGCATATTACCTCACAATGGTGCAAGGAAATTGGAAATCCATGGCAAAAGAAGCTGCAAAAATTCCACAGTCACATAGAAATTAAATGACACTCCCACAAAGAACCAATAGGTCACAGATGAAATTAAGGAAGTAATTAAACAATATCTACAACTAAACAAGAATCCAAATACAACATAGTAGAACTTATGAGATGCAATGAAAACACTTCTAAGAGGAAAATTTATAATGGTGAATTCTCATATCAGGAAGACAGGATACAAATACACAACATAATGTTGCACCTTAAGCTTCTAGAAAAAGAAGAGCAAGAGAAGTCCAAAGCCAAAACAAATAAGATCATTATAAAGATCAGGGCAAAAATTAATATAATGGAGACTAAGAAAACAATACAAAGAATTAAGGAATAGAAGAATTGGTTCATTGAAAGAGTAAATAAAATAGGTAAACCCTTAACCAACTTTATCAAAAAGAGAGAAGAAAAGACTCAAATTCATACACTGAGGCGTTAAAATGGTGAAAGCATTATAGATCCTGTGAAAATTAAGAATATCATCAATATCTACTAAAAAAATCTTTATTGTCATAGGATGGAAAACACAGAAGAAAAGGAATAATTCCTAGATATGTATTAATTAACTAAGTTGAAACATAAGCTATAAAAATTCTGAATAATCCAATATCAGTTGATGAGGCTGACAATGTAATTAAAGACTTGCCAACAAACAATGGTCTAGATCCTTATGGATTCACTATCGAATTCTATAAGAAATTGAAAGAAGATTTAATGCCAATACTCAAAATCTTCAATGAGATTGAAAGGGAATCAGTCTCCCGAACTCATTCCTGAAGGAAAACATTATTACCCTGATACCAAGAGAACAACCCAACCAAAAAAATCAGAACTACAGGCCAATATGCCTAACAAACATATATGGAAAAAAAGATCCTCAATAAGATACTAGCAAATTGAATGAAGCAAATCTTCAAGAAGATTATACACCATTACTAAGTGGGATTCATCCCAGGAATGCAGGGATGGTTCAACATACACACATCAATAAATATAATACATCATATCAACAGCGTCAAAGACAAAAATCATATGATCATATCAGTAGACACAGAAAAAGCTTTGACAATGTCCATCACTTGTTCATGATAAAAAAAAACCTACAGAAAATTGTAATAGATGCTCTTTACCTGAATCTCATAAAAGTCATTTACTAAAAAACCAACATCCAACATTATACTAAATGGACAAAAACTAAAAGCTTTCATTCTAAAATAGGGAAGAATACAAATATGTTCACTATCACCACTCCTATTCAATATAGTTCTGGAAACATTAGCCAGAGTACTTAGGAAAGAAAGAGAAATAAAAGGAATATGAATAGGAAAGAAAGAAATTAAATTATCACTGTTTGCAGATGACACCATACTCTATATAGAATAGCCCAAAAACTGCATCAAGAGACTTTTTGAGATTTAGTAACCACAAATCAGCAACATAGCAGCATACAAAGTGAACACTAAAAAATGTATAGCATTCCTGTATATAAACAACAAAATCACGGAGAGAGAAATTAGAAAAACTACATCCTTCCTGATAGCTTACTTACTAATCAATATAATAAAGGAAGTAAAGGATGTACATATTGAAAATTATGGTACCCTTAAAAATGAGACAGAAGAGGATACTAGAAAATGGAAAAATATGCCATGCTCATGGATAGGAAGAAACATCATGTTGAAAATGGTCATACTCCCCAAAATAGTTATTCAGATTTAATGTGATCCTGATAAAAATGCCACTAGCATGCCTCACAGATGTAGAGAAAACATTATTGAAATTCATTTGGAATTAGAAAAAGCATAGAATAGTAAATGCAATTCTGTACAACAAAGGCAAGGCAGGAAGCATCAAAATCCTTGACCTGAAGTCACAGTACAAAACTACTGTGACAAAATAAGCATGGTACTGACATAAAAAAAAGACTTTAGGATCAGTGGAACAAATTAGAAGATGCAGACAAACTATAAACACACTCAGCCACCTTATCTTTTACAAAGGGGCCAAATATGTTTACTGGAAGAAAGATAGCATCTTTAATAAATGGTATTAGAAAAACTGAATCTTGACATGCTCAACACAAAAACTAGACTCAACTTTATCACCAGGCACTAAACTAAAGTCAAAATGATTCAACAATTTCAATATTAAAACAGAAACACTAAATCTACTGGAATAGAAAGTAGACAGAAATCTTGAAGATATAGGTATAGGCACAGACTACATGAACAAAACTCAAGCTGCAGGAGAAATATTTCAAGAATCAACACCTGGAATCTCATCTTATTAAAAAGCTTTTATGTGTGAAATGAAATCACCAACACAGTGAAAAGACATACTAGAAAGTGAGAAAAAAATTTAACCCAGTGTCACTCAAAGGACTTATATCTACAGAATATACAGAATTGAAGAAATCAGACACCCCAAACTCAAAGATCCAATCCAGAAATGAGCATCTGAGATGAATACAAACTTCTCAGATGAAGAAATGCAAATGACAAAAGAATATATCAAAAAATGATCAACCAAGAGGTGCAAATTTTAAAAGTGCTAAGGTTCCACCTCACCCCAGAAAGAATGGCTATCAGCAAGAAATCAACCATTAGCAAATGCTGGAAGAGCTGTGAGGTAAAAGAGCCCTTTTCTGCTGTTGCTGAGAGTACAGACTGGTGCAACCATTGTGGAATTCATTGTGGATATTCCTTTAGAAACTAGAATTAGAGGTTCTATTTGACACAACTATTCCCCTTCTGGATATTCTTCCAGAAGAATTAAAAATATCATACCACAGTGATATGTTTGCACCCATGTTTACAGCAGCACAATTTATAACAACTAAATCTTGGAAACAACTCAAATGCCCATCACCAAGCATTGAATAAAAAAGATACCGTGTTTTCATACAATGGAGTACTGTTCATCCATAAAGAAAGATAAACTTGTAACTTTTTTAGGTAAATGGATGCAACTTGAGACCATACTCATAAGTGAATCAGATTCACATGTGTATATACCATATTGTCTCCCTGATAAAAGAAGCTGAGAGAGTAAATAAGGTGCAAAATGTACAATAAATATTGGGAAATGAAAGAAGCTGTGAAAGAAAGGAAAGAGAAACTGGGATGGGGGAGAGAGAGGATGAATGAAAGAAGAAAAATGGAAAAATAAAAACGTACATAAATAAATAAATAATAAAATAAATAGAAATAGGGTTGAAGTAGCAGGAAACTTTCTGTGTGTCTGTGATTTCAGTGTGTAGACAACAAACAGTCACAGAAATATTATTTTAAGCTAAGGTATGTCAGAGTCACACTGGCTTTTAAGGAGCTTCTCTGCCACACTGATGGAATGAATCTGATAAGAGAATGAAGTCATTTCCATATCTCAAGAGAGAAAAGATGGCACACCGGAAAAGCAGTATTAAGGGGGAAAAAAGCATTGACAACAGAATTCACAGAGAAAAATCAAGGACTTGCTAACTAAGGAAGAAAGAGTAGAGAGAAGAAAAAAGGCAGAATGCCTGGGCTCAGAAGAACAAGTAGAGTGAAACTGAATACAGGAATGTCAGGAATGTAGGGGAATTGCTCAGGATTGTATTTTTCTTGAGACTTTTAAATTCAGCCATTCAGCAGGGCAAGGATTTTACACAGTTAGCCTTTTAGGAAATGTTCTAGACATTTGTAAATCATGTGCATGAAAGAGATAATGCTTCCGTGTCTCAAAACAAGGAAAAATTTAACTCTAAATGAAATGTATTCTTTGTTCCCCCAAAACAAGTAGTATAAAAATCTTCTTTAACAGTGATTTCACTAGAGTCTAAGTTAAGACAGAAAAAATTTCCAGTAAGTACAATAAATATTTTATGCAAAAAGACAGTATATGTGTTGTTTTTTGGGTTGTATCAGTATGTAACCCCAGGCTTAACATGTAATTCTAAGTATGTTTTCTTGAGCTTGGAAATAATAGGAGGACACTGTTAAATTAGACACACAGAATTAACTGAAGGAAATGATAAAATCACTACATGAAACTAATAAAAGACAGTGCTGTGTCTAGTCTACCAATGTACAGGCTTACAGTATCAGGGACCTTTAGGGATTTCGCAGAGATCCGTAAGTCTTTCTGAGCTACTTAGAAATATTATAGGCAGTCAGAAAGGGCTGGGCCCTCAAAGGAGCCAGAGCAGAAGTTCAGATACCTTGAGGCCTTGGAAGAGACAGTCACCCCCTGCTGTGGGCCAGATCTCAAGACAAAAGGCAAAGCAAATACAATCACATCCTAAGGATCCACAGTCCAGATTGTTCTCTATCACTCTGAGGAAGTCAGGTCTCAGCATCCCACCCGTCTACAGGAAGAGTCACTGCTGTTAACACGCCCTTGCTTCCCCATTTGCTCCTAATTTAATCAATTTTACCTAAGCAATTATTCTTATTGGTTGACCACAGTTCTGTCCCACCTTATGCCCACCTTGCAAAGTCCCATTTTCCCCACCTTTGACCCATTTAACCTCACCATTTTACTCTATATTAAAGTCCCTAGAAAAGACAGTGCTTGGCAACCCACTCAGGACCCTTTCTGTCTCTCTCAGACAGAAGCTTTCTTTCTTTCAATAAATATATTCGACTTTCAACCTCAGTTGTTCCTAAAATTCATTCTTCGATTTTAGAGAACACAAACTCATACTGGACATGGTAGGTCGGAGTTTCATTCCCTGTATCATTGGGAAACATATATAAAAGAAAGTCAGGAACGTTTAGCCAGCAGTCTTAACCTGTGTTTGTGCTGATTCTGATATTCATTCACCCTATGATTTTGTACCTGGTTCTTCTAAATTGTAGTTTTACTTTAGAGAAAGTTCATAACAATGATTCCGTAGAAATGTTTTATGAGAACAATTACATAATTCTTTTAAAGTACTTAAGCTAATGCATATCTCAATATTACGAATTTAGAAAAGGAATTAATATTTTGCTTCTCTTTCATGATTGCTATTTACTGATGTAAATTAGCTAACTATAGCCAATTTATTATTATCTGTAGGACTAACTTGTGCATTATATTCTATCATTACAGATTATAAGTAACACTGTATTATATAGTATTGTCATTATTTTTCTCAGCAGTTTAATGCATTTTTAAACATCAGTAACATTCACCATCACTTACATACAAAGCCAAAAAACCATTTTTCTGTTGAGCAAAATCCTAAGAGGCAAGTAACTAGAGGCCAAATATAGTTTGGCATTATGTAAGTCAGGGAGAAAAATGACAAGATGCATGACAGCTGCAGTTCAAATTGCCCATACTGGACACACTGGAAAAGCTCGCGTTCTGTGCAGCGAACAGTGAGTTTCTAAAAACACCTTATTAAACCTTAGTTAATGAAACTGGGACAGCCTTAACTAATCCCAGATGTGTGAAGAGCAAAATGTTGGAAGAAATGTTGCAAGACTTTGGTTACTTGGAACTTATGTTCTAAGTGGAGAAAGAAATCTCAACAAATTTAGTAAATTCAGTGTCAGCTTTAGTATGCAGAAAACTCATTTTTAACTCCAGAGTAACAGAAACTAACTATAATATGCTTCAAATAGATGACAGTATTTAATTCGGAAGCCTATTTTATTTTATTTTTTGCATTTTGAAACAACATCTTGCTTTGTAGTGTAGGCTGACCTAGATACTACTATGTGCTCAGCCTGGTTTCAAAATTGTGGCAATCTCCTGCCTCAGCCTCCCAAATTCTGGGATATAGGTTTTGCCACCATGCTCAGCTTGACATCTATTTTAAACAAAGTAGGTAAAGCTCTTTTACATACTTTCTTAAGACTCTATTAAAGTATTAATTTAATGTGTCAATCATAAATATATACAATACCAGACCAAAAACACTTTAAAGAAAATAATTTTATGGTTGACAGATACAAATTTATCATTTATAAATGTCATTTATAAAATGCATAATTAAATGTTTTTTGGTATTGTGGTGAAGCATATTTTTAATTAAAGTTTTAGAATGCTAAAACATCTTACCATATATTGTTAAAAATTTTCTGCATAAAAAACATTGTTCACTATATTTTAAAATTTCAATGTGTCAATTCTGCATTCCATTGAAGTTGTACTCAGTGTAAATGAAGGAAACCCCACTCCTAATTGTTTTTAGATTATTTCAATTAAAGAATTTAAATGCAAGTAAATTAATGAAAGTGATAAGAATCAGAAAGGATGAAACAGAAATTAGAAAAGAATTTTTCCATAAAGTTAGAAAAACGCAGGTAAGGGTGGAGATTGACAAATTCAACTTTAGTTAAAATGAATTTCAAATCTTAGGAATTAAATGACTATATATGAGTAATGCTTTTCACATTTCCATGAAGCATTTCCTTTTTTTAATTTAATATGAAAGATTTGACTGAGATTAGGTAGATCTAGAATCTCGTATCATCTCATCTCTAACTTGTTGCATGAACTCTTGCAGATCCTGAGTGGAACTGTACTGCAAATTCTCCTCTGTAAAGCATAGATGTTTGGGCTCGAATCGATTTGTAGGACATCTTCCAGTGTTAACATCCCGGGGTATTCACTGTATCACCTTCTGTCATGTCACAAGGCACTGTAATTTGTCACACAATGGCAACACAAAGCTGACAATAAAGTATGTTTTCTGAACATTCCAAGACCCGGAGCTTTCTATAGCTTCATCCTTAATCGAACTTGATTTTCAATTTTTTCATCACTCTCAGATTTATCCCTTTTTGTACAAAAATACTTTAGAAGCTTGAAATGGTTTTAGTTACAAATACTGATCTGGTGTCCAGAAGCAATATTTATACCACGTACTGAGCTGCGTAAAGAAGGAGAAACTGGTGCACCAGAGACAAACAGGTCGCCTTCCTCTCTCCTCCTCAGGCCCTGTCAGCACTGTTTCACTGGATCTGTCACCTACAGTATGAAAACCCAGTCTGAATTAGTGAAGGAAGACTGAATAGTCATCATCTTTTGCTTTTACCAAGTTAGGAATTAAGATACAAAAAGATTAAAATTCTGAGCCGAAATGCTACCGAGCAGAAGATGGTGATTATTATACTGTGTCACTGTAAAAATGGAAACTTGCCAACAGAAGCTCCTGTTTTAAAACTGTAGTTCAGTATAGGACTGTGTTTCTACTGACATTTTGTAGACTTGTAGAATTTATTTTTAATGAGTAAAATAAGATATAAAAACTTTTTTTTTTTTGTACTGGGAATCAAACTCACAGCTTCCCACTTGCCAAGCAGATGATTTGCTGAAATCTAGGTAGGTAGAATAGGCTAAAGCATTTCTGATTACTTAATAGTTAAGAAATATTTATTTTGTTTCATTTTTAATCATATTTTATTGTGGAGGAATACTGGGAATCAAACTCAGCTCTCGTGCTTGCCAGGCAGGGGCTGTGCCACTGAGCTATATTCATGGGCCACTCAAATTTATAATTTAAAAACAGTCAAAATTGCCTAAGCTTTGACAAAATTTGGAGATTTGGAGACCCTACACACACACACACACACACACACACACACACACACACTGTATATATATATCTATAGAGAGAGAGAGGGAGAGAGAGAATAGAGAATGAAATCCAATAAATATTTCAGTTACTTTAACAGCTTGAGGATTCTTAACTAATTAGAATTTCCAAGCAACCTCAAATAAAAAGAACCCCAAAGCAACAGATCAAAAGATTTACCTAAAATCAGAGCGATACCCCAAATGAAAGGCAATGCACTATTGGTGATAATTAAATGTGGGAGAATACAGTTTTATCCTATTTTTTCTGATATAGCTTAATATGTGTTGTTTGTGATATACTGGTTAAATCTGAAAAGTATCTCAATTACCTACAGATTCTCTCACTTTTCTTCTGAATCTATATTTTCAAGCCAAAGACATTGTCATCTTCAACACATAAAGAATTTTTAAACCTTCTTATGTAAGTTACTCTACTAAAAGGTAAATATTCAATTTATATTTTCATTGTTATATTTTGGAACCCAGTAGGGCAATAAAATCTTTGTAATGGGTCCATTTCTTTTAAAAAATTTACTCTGGTCCTTTATATTCTAGTCAGACTTTGGGAATTGTGTGCCGTTTCTAATAAATTTCTGAAAGTTTCTGCCACCTGTGTGATGGTTTGTGCAAAAAAGTAGTTTAATTATTTTCTTCTAGATTGATTTATTTTGCTGAACTCATGGAAGATCATAACTTCTGTTTTTATTAGACTGTTTACAATGTATTAGTAAGTAGGTCTTAGCATGGTGATGGTTAATAGAGTGAGGAGTCTAGCTTCATCAATAACACTTAAAATAGATTGAATGTGCACTATATGGTAAGCATTCTCTTGTCAATGTGAATTATTTCATTTAATTCTCAGAATCACCTCCTGAGACCAGTTCTAGTGCTTTCCCTTTTCAGATTAGAATGCTATGTAAGGGGAAATCAAGACTTCCCTGGTGAACTAGTGTATACTGGAGTCAGAATTAGAAGCTAGTCTTATCTAATTCCTCAAGTCTAGTTTATAAACGGCACTGAATCCCACTGTAAATGCTACTTTTATGACAATATGTTATAAATGGATTTAGTAATTATATTATACCCTTAGAAATCCTGCGGCACAATCTCATGTGCAAAAGTAAGTTCTCTGTGTCCTTGTAGTAAGTAAAGATGTGCAAGAGAAAGTTCCTCTGAAATAAACCCATTACCCAATGGCCTCGCTGGAGGCCTCCCAATTTTTAAAAGGATTTTGCATAATATTTTATGAAACTGCAATGCTAATATGAGTTATAAATCAAATTTTACTAAGTGATAAAATGATCATAGAAAATTAGAATTATATATGCTAATAATTTTCTAGGAAATTATAATTTTCCATTGCTCAAATTTTATCACTTTCAATTTTGTAAAAAAATTAAGAAAGCCAATTTAACTGTTTTTGACAAAAGTTGACCAATAAAGTCATAATTCTAGAATAAGCATATTATGAAAATAATATAGAAAATGTTTTTTGTAGTCTAGGGTACCATCTTTGCTGTGTACTAGCAAGCAAATAAATGGGAAAAGACAAGATTTTTAAAAATTATCTTGAAAAATATCGTAAGCATCATGAAACATCTTCACTGTTTATTAAATTTAACTTTGCCAAACTATATATAATAGATTTATGTTCACTGCTTTTTTGAAAATGAAGTTGATAACTATTTTCTCTGCATTACACTTTCAATATAGTAGTGAGCAGTATGGTACTGCAGGGAATGTTATTTAGTGAATAAATACCATACTTGCATGTCTTTTTTAGAAGATAATCTAAAGAAAGCATGCAGAAAATAAAAAAGCTGCAAAACATGTTCCTTGCAGTTGCTCCTCTGCAGCCAGCACTGCAAACAGTACTTACCCAACAATGTCAAGACACAGGCCAGGATCGCTATCAGGGCTCCTGTACTGAGGCCGGCAGGTAGGACGTAGGCCTCTGCATTGCAGGTCTGGGCGATGCCATCCACATCACAGTCACACACCCGGATGGTGAGGGTGTTGGTGCTGCTGAGAGAGGGGGACCCACTGTCCACAATGAAGATCGGCAGATAGTACACAGATTGCTCCTGTCTCCGGAAGCCGCTTCTCCGAGTTAGAATTGAGGCTGTATTGTCTAGGATAAAGAAAGCAAATGTGTAGCATGATTTCTCATGGAACCAGTCTTCAAATTTTAAGTGACTCTGTTTACTTTTATTCTTGAGTTGGAAAATGTCCTGGAATTGCAGATATTTATTTAATAATTTTCTTTGAATTTCACTGGACACAGACATATTTCCAATATAATATATGTTAAATTATTGTACATGTAGCCAAATATATAGATATAAAGTAGAGCTTATTATAAAAATGCCTATGTGTCATTTATTTTATTAGGTAACTTTGTCAAAACTACACAAAATGCATCACCTTACTTAAACATTGAACCATATAATAAGTACAGAGATGGTGAAAAATTGATAGATATATAATAGACAAACCAATTCTGGGCAACATAGGCAAGTCAGGAACATTATAATCTCTTACTTGAAATTATACTATAAAGTTACTGTGATAAAAAAAAACCCAGCATGATATCTAAAAAAAAAAAACAGATATGAGGATCAATGGAACAGATTAGAAGCTGCAGAAACAACTCCAGACAAACTCAGCCACCTTATCTTTGACAAAGGAGCCAAACTCATTTACTAGAAGAAATACAGCCTCTTTAATAAAAAGTGCTGGAAAAACTGGCTCTTCTTATGCCAAAAACTAAACCTAGATCCATATCTCACACCATATAGCAAACTAAAATAAAATAGATAAAAGAACTAACTATTAAAACAGAAACACTCAATCTGCTGGAAGACATAGGCATAGGCAAAGACTTTATAAACAAAACCCACATTGCACAGGAAATATTACAAAGAATCAACAACTGGCATCTCAGCTTATCAAAAATAGATTGAAAGTTCACTATATGTTAAGCATTCTGTTGCCAATTTTAAATCATCAACAGAGTGAAGAGACAACTCCACAGAGTGGGAAAATTTTTAACCAGGTGTTCCTCAGATAAAGGACAAATATCTAGAATACATAAAGAACTAAAAAAAAAGCACACATCTTAAATATAAAGACCCAATCAAAAATAGGCATCTGAAATGAACAGACACTTCTCAAATGAAGAAGTAGAAATGGCAAATAAATACATGAAAAAATATTCAATATCAATAGTCACTCAAGAGCTACAAATTAAAACAACACTGAGATTTCATCTCACTCCTAAAAGAATATCTATCATCAACAAATCAACCAATAACAAAATCTGGAGAGTTTGTGGGGGAAAAGAAACCCTTCTCCACTGTTACTGGGGCTGTAATCTGGTGCAACCATAGTGGAAATCAGCCTGGAGATTCCCCAAAAATCTAGGGTTAGAAGTGCCATTTGATCCAGCTATTCTCCTTCAGTGTATGTTCCCAGAAGAATTAACATCATCATACCACAGCGATATGCGTGCACCCATGTTTATAGCAGCACAATTTCTAATAGTTAAACCTTGGAAACAATCAAATGCCCATCAACTGAGTAGTGGATAAAAAATATGTGGTATTTTTATACAATGGATTGCTACTCAGCTATAAAAAAGAATACACTTGAGGCTTTTATTGGTATGTTTGGACCAGGGATATAGCTCAAAACACAAGTACCTGCTTGTGAAGCACAAGGTCCTGAGTTTGATTTCCAATCCCCCCAAAAAGCTTATAGATAAATGGATGCAACGTGAGACCATATTTATGAATGAAATAAATCAGACTCTCATATGTAAACAACACACTGGCTTGCTAGTGTAAAAAACTGAAAGAGTAAATAAGATCCAAAATGTACAACTGATATTCTGAAAGTGAAAGGGGAAGAAACTGCTCAAAAGGAAAGAACAAATGGGGTGGAGGAAAAGAGAAAAGAAAGAATGGAAAATATTATATATATACACAAAAAGAGATATTATATTACTAATGTCTATTATCTCATCAAAAAGAGCAATTATGTGGTTCCATTGATCATTTTTTTCATGTCTGTATTTTGTAATCTGAGCAGCTGCTCTGTAGATAACAATACACAATATGTTAATCATTGCTAATCTACTATTTTATCTTGAAATTTTGTATCACTGTTTATATTCTTTTTTCATTTAAAAATGAATATATATATAGTAGAAAAGGTAAACACACAATTAATAAGGAATATTTTCTTCTGTATGCTCCTACACACCCACCAATAGCATGCAGATCTATGCTTATGTGCCTTACCAGTTTAGATGCTATATGTGTTTATAACCTGGTAGAAAAAAGTTTATAAAGTTGTTAGTTTGTAAACTAACATGTTTGACATAAATGCATATATGTACAATGAACTAAGGGCCATAAAGTGAGGTGCCCAATACCAGATATTCTTCCTACTCATGTGTATCCTTTCAAGATCAAGTTTCGTAGCTCCAGTATGAGTGTCCTGGAGACCCAGGGACTTCCATGCAACAACCATGGTGGCCCAGGATCATGATACATGAGGACTATATTCACATTTTTCTTATGAAAGTCACATATCCTCCATATTGGACTTACTACTCCAAGAGCTGAGGATTATGCTTTCCAACCACAATTAAGTAAGAGAAATTGAGATTACCCACATAAAAAAAACTACTTTGTTTTATAAAATAATAACATGGTCTCCAAAAGTGAATTGGCTACGCAAAAAATTATTATTGTAGATTGCATTTTTGGAGGCCAAGGTTGGATTTTCTGCAGTAAAGAGGATTGTGGCTTCAGGGAAAAGCCCTCATAATATTCATCCTTTTGAAAGCAAGCTTTTTTTCAGTAAGCCAGTATTTGGCTACTTAAGATATGTATCTCTACATTTTCCCAATGAATCCAGATATATAAATTTGTAACATATAAGCAAGATCACATGCTTCCTTTAAAAGTTCTTATAATTGTCAAAATATATTAACAAGCAAAACCAGAATATACTCATGAATATTTACAGAAATGTTTGTATAGTGATTAAGAAATTGCTAAAATAATACTTTTTAGCAGAGAAATGTGGTATAGCAATAGAGGGAATTCTCTTATGAAACTGTACTTACAGCATAATTAATACATTATTATAATGTCTATGGATTATCTTTATTTTATGTAAAAACATTATTCTTGAAAATATCAAGCCAAAATTGATTTAGGGTGAACTGTGGTGTGGTGAGTCATTTTCCTAATATCTTGAGTTGGATCTGTGCAGCACAATCCTTATCAAGGCATTTAACCTGCCTTAACCAGGTCATTTGGATAAATAACTTGGTAAGAAAGCAAAAGCCTAGCAGCAAAGAAAAAAAAAAATAGACTGAACTTTCCTCGCTTGGCTTTAAACTGAGAATGATTTAAATAGCAGCTTCTCATTCATGACAGTAAATCTATGGATTGAAATCACTTGAGGTCCTCATTGCCCTTTAATTAATGTCCTTTCTGTTTTTTTTAAATAATTTTTAAATCCATAGTCAGATTCCTGAAGGAGAAAAAGTATTTGCTTAGAGTCTGTACTTGCTGCCTCTACAGGTAGCAATACTGACCTTTGTTATCTTTCAAGGAAAAGTTGTGATTATTCGTTGGATCCACAGTTAAGCTGAAGTAGAACTGGTGTCCATTGGATGGCTCATCCTTATCAACAGCACTGATTTTCTGGATAACCTAGAAAAAGAAAATGTGAAGCAGGAAGATGTGTTGCTGTGTCCTGCTGAGTATTCTGAGCCAAGAGAGCAATTTTCCGCTGTATAATAAAAGCTGTCTTCTTCAAGGAGCAGAGGAGTGGATCACATGCACCAGTATGAAACCAACCTTAAAAGGGATCTGGGTAACAAATCACCTTCTTTTTGTTTTTTTTTGGTACCAGGGATCGAACTCATGACCTCACGCTTGCCAGGCAGGCGCTTAAGCCACTGAGCTAAATCCCCGGCCCAAATCACCTTCTTTTTAAACTTACTTATGTGATCACCAGAAATAGGCTGTACCAGTTGATTGGACATTCCAGTAAGCATCACAAGGCACAAAACAATAGGAATGAGTGAATCAAAGTGAGATGGGGCTGCACTTCATTCTTAGAACTGGGTCCTTACACTGCCTGTAGTATGGGGCACAGCAAAAGCAAGCTTAGTATCGTATCTTAAGGAAGCTCAGCCCTTAACCATTTAAAAGGCTTTTCCAATGTTTACTCTTTTCTCCAAGAGGAATTTTCAACAGCCAATTAAACCAGGATTTGAAAGTTCCTTTAATATTAATTCATGTTATACATCAAAGTGTTAGTTTTGCTGAAACAAGCTGATTATATGTTATCTTAACCTGAAGTATTCCAAAGGCCTTACTACTGAATATTTTTAAAAATATCACATATGAGGAGCAGAATGTTTTGAAACTTACCTGTCCAGGTTGTGCGTTTTCACACACCATGGTCTCATAGTCCATGGCAAACTCTGGGGCATTATCATTGATATCAAGGATGGTGATGGCCACGTAACCTCTTCCTACTTGGGATGGATTCTCTAACAAAGAAGAAGATGTACATTATGTACTTTTATATACAATTTACTCTTTTACTGCTATTTTACTAATGAAACATATGAAAAACAAGCAAAATCTTAAAAAGGAAACAAAAATGTTCCCATCTCTAAACCGAGTAAATATCAAATGAAATTTAGAATCACAGCTCTATATTCTTTCAAGGAATCACAGATATACTGATCTACATGTATGTACATATGAATTTTTAATCGTACATATACACATATGTCATACAGGAATGTGTATATGTGGTGTGTGTATGTAAGTGTAGATGTGTTTATATATTTGTAAATGTGTCTTTATGTTTATAAGATTTTTAATGTGTATATATATATATATATATGCTTTTAGCCTTTGATAAGACAGCTGTTGTAAGAATGAATAGTGAACTATGAAATCAAGTAGTCTTTGACACTACTGATCATGTTTTTATGGATAAATTCATATTATATATGCACATACTGTAGTTGCATGTCCATTAACTAATTCATGCTATATACTTTGTGCATATGTATATGGTTATGCATTTTTCATGGTGTTTTTAGGAAGTACTAAAATTAGGTCAACACCAAGTATTCAAATCTATTTGTCTTGGTAGGAGTCAAATTATCAGCTATTGTATATTATTTTGCCAATTCCTTATTAGCATAGATGAAATAAATAAAATGTGACCCACAGAACAACAAATAGTCCTTAAAAGGTAAAGCAGACTCACTACTTTTTCTGTTTTCATTAACTTTTGTAAATGTTACCATATAAGGAAAATGAATATAAGTTTTTCAGCTTGGAAATTTTGGACATTCATGCTTTTTGTTGAAATCAATTAAACAACTATCATAATTTGAACCTATTTTGTAATCTCAGGCAACAGTCTGTTTTCCACCCTAATGCAATTTTAAACCTTACAACTTACGGCTCTCCATTGCAAGGACCGTGATGTTATGAACAGCATTTGTCTCTCGATCCAAAGACTTTGCAGTTGTAATAACTCCACTGTTGGCATCAATATTGAAATATCTCTCCAAATCTGTGTTTCTGTCAATTGAATACCTAATTGAAAATTAAAAGAAAAAAATTAACATATATGTTTGATTGAGTTTGCTCAAATCATTTCATTAACGGCATAGCTAGTCACCAAAGCTTGCTGATTCTATGGTGTATAATGGTAGTAACATAAGTACATGCCTTGTTTAAAACTTCTGTAGAGTTACTTATTCATATTTCATTAGGAATGGTCTTTCTTTTACTCAAACATTTCAAAATGAATACCATAGTGTAATTACATTTGCAGTGACTTTGCATATGTCATTATAACTTCCAATTCAACATCATTATTGCTCCTGAAGGGTATTTACAATAGCTCCCAGCCCTGGTTATGGTTATAATTCCATCTAATACATACATACATATATATTTTTCCTTTTGCATACTTTTAGCAACATGTTTTGTTTGATAATAACAGCTGGATATTAACACCTTTTTGTTTATATAGACATTTCCTTTTGCTTATGCTTAACAACATCTTTTTTTGTTAATACCAACTTGATATTAACCCCTTTTAATTTTGCATCTCTCACTTAGGAGTTTGATCAGGGTTCTAAAGATGTGTTTTAATGCAGAGACCCCATAATTGCATGACTATTTTGGTATGCAAAAACCCTTTCTAAAATATCTGAAATCCAAAAGTAAGTGAAAACGTACTATTATGCTTACATTCTTATACCATTTTATGACTTATTCCGTGCACAAAAATTACCTTCCACTAATACATTTCATGTTGTCTTTACAGGCTCCCTAGTTGGGTGATAGGAAAGCTGTCATTTATAAACAAAGGATTAAGCAAACTGAAGAACAAACTGAAACAAAACACACTCCCACTCTCTGAATGATGATTAATAACTGATTCAGTTATTCCATGAATTCAAATATTTGCCTCCCGCTTTGTCTCCTTGACTCCCATGACCTAGATTCAGCCACAGCTTCTCAGGAGCACACTCTTAGCGGAGCTGTCACATGTGCAGTGCTGCTGAGAACTCGACATCATGCAAGCAACTGTCTCCCTCCTCCCACTACAGAATCTCTGCATCCTGCGAAGGCTTACAACTATTCAAGCTGCCAGCATCATTTTCAGTTCAATTTGCCTTTTTTATTCTTTCACCTCTTTCTTATCAATTTATATACCATTCTAACATTACTTTTTAAAGAGTACTGCATTTTAATCATGAATTTTAATGTTTTGAAGCCATATGTAAGTGTGTGTGTGTGTGTGTGTGTGTGTATTTCTTCTTTTAAGGACTTTCTCCTTATCTTTAGGACATTAATACATTGTCCTGTATTCTTTTCTAAAATGTTTAATAAATTGCATTTTAAATATATATTCTATTTTATATTTTGTATAACATACAAAATTCAGAAAAGTTCATGTGTGCACGTATGAATTTGCCTAATTATTACAATGTTTCTTGTAAGCCTATCATCTTTTATTAAATTTTCCTTTCACATTTGTCAAAAATAAACTGACCCTATGTAGATCTACCTAGCGTATGTATTTTGTTCCACTGAATTATGTGTATTCTGCCCTACGTTGCCTATACTATAGCATTTTGACTAGCATGGCTATAATAAACCTTGAAATCTGATAATTTCCTCATTTAATGCCTCTTTTTAAGAATTATTTAGATACACTATAACCTTGCTATTTTCACACGTATTTTAGATTTATCTTGTCTGTATTGTTAAAATTAACTGCCATGCCAAGGATTTAACTCAGTAGCATAAGCACCTGCCTTGAAGGTGCAAGGCCATGAGTTTGATCCCTGGTACAAAAAAAAAAAAAGTAAAGCAAAATTAACTGCTAGGATTGAATTGTGATCAATTAAATTTAATTGTAATTAATATGTGGATTAATTTGGAAACAAGCAACAATTTACTACATTGAGACTTCTAAAACTTTTAGACTTTCCTTAATTTCTTTCACCAGTAATTTTTATTCTTTACCATCTAGGTATTTTATTTCTTGGAGATATTATGAACTGCACATTTCATATGTCATCAGTTTCTAATTTTTGCTTGCTAATGTATAAACATAAAATAGATTTTTCTATCTTGATTTTGTATCATGGAACTTGGCAAAAAACTTATTGTTCTGGGACAATTTTTAGAAATTCTTTGTGAATTTCTTTGTAGACAGCAACCATGTCTATTGGGAATAAGGGAAACTTTATTTCTTCCACGACTTTTTTTTTCCTTGTATTACTATATTGGAAAATTCTTCCAGTATGATGATGATTACAAATACTAAATGAGCGCTATTTTTTAATTTTTGAATTGTGGGGAGCAAGTATTGATTTGTTCATCGTTGAGTATAATACTAACTTTAAGATTTTGAGATGTCTTTTATTAGGATGAAGAGATTCTATTCCTAATTTGTTAAAATTTGTGTTTGATCAAAGATGAATTTTGAATTTGGCCAAATATTTTTCTGCATCTATTTATATAATCATTTTAATGTAGTGTATTACATTAAGGAAATCTGAATATTTTATCAACTCTACGCCTCTAAAACAAACCTTAAACATGATGATTTAGTCTTCTTCATTGCTTGAGATACTTTTTAATATCTTATTGAAAACAATTGCATGAGGGTTCTTAGAGTCTTTTTATTTATTTCCTTATTTTTATACCATAGTCTTTATTTTTTTTTTGTTACCAGGGATTTAAAAGTCTTTATTGTACTATATGTATCTGGTTTTGTTAGTGAGTATAATGTTGGACTCATACATTTATAGGATACAGTTCCTCTTTTTCTATTTTCTAAAAACACTGTAGAGATTTTATGATAATTGTTTTATAAATCATTATTAAGTTTGCTAGTAAAACCATAATGGCTTGGATATTTCTTTATCAGAAAGGTCGTAACAACAGATGTAATTTACACAATAACTATATAGGATTATTCAGGCTAGTTTATGTTGTGTGATTTTTGAAAGTTTACATTTTTTAAAGAACTGGTTTATCTTATCAAACTTGGGCAGAAACATTCATAGTGTTCTCTTACATTGGTAAGGTCTGTAATAAAATCTCCTCTTTTGTTCATAGTATGTATAATTGGTGCTTTACTTTTTCACCTGTGTTAGTGTTGATAGAGGGTAATTGATGTTCTTTATTCAAAATTTAATTATCTGACATTATTAATTTCTCTGTTATTTTTGATGTTCATGTTTATTGATTTATACTCATAATTATTATTTTATTTCTTCAGTTTGCTTTATGTTTATTCAGATACTATTTTTCTACTTTGTAATGTAGGTCATCTAATGGTAGTGGGAAAGTATTGGTAAATTCTCCACAAGTTTAGAAAAACTTTTAATAATAGTTTTCTTTAAAATGTATATTACTATTTGCTTCAATACTTCATTATATCAAGCTTTTATAGCTATGTTCAATGTGAGAAACATGATGGGATGTGTTTACCTAGAATAGTATTATTTCCATGTATTTGTGAATATATATCACATGCTCTCATGTACACATGCCTATACTATTTATAAACATTTATGCAACCAACATAAATGTGTAAATATACTTTAATGTATATTCTACTTAATATGAATAAAATAACTGATATTGATGCTTGATAAAAGAATTGTAATTTAATAATTATGCATGCATGTATCAACTCAATATTACAAATTTTAGTTATTAACTCTGTTAAAATTTTAGTCACTAGGATAGCACTTGCCCATTCATAAAAATAAGCTTCTAGATTCTTAAGAGAATGAAAGGCAAATACATGGATTTAAATGAATTTATATAATTCCCTATAGGGCTAAGACCATCATAAAAATATTTGCCTACATTATCAGTAATTTCAAAATCATAGCATTGGAGTAAACAACATTAAAGTTGATAACTCATTAATAGTTAAAAGTCTTCTGCTACCACTCTTCCCAAGAAAAAAATGTTAATCATTTATAGATGTATAAATAATCTAGGCCTGTATGTATTTTAGAAAAAGCATGGAAACCAAAATTACTATCATGTAAGTACTTCTCATTTGTGAACTATAAACTCTGACAGTGCATTTATAGCTTATAAATATCTACTCAAAGTTATAATTTACATTTAGATGTGACTAAATTATACAATCATGTAATCATGTGTATTTACATATATGTATATATACATTGTGTAATGTGACATAATTTACTTATGTCTTTTTTCATTCATACATGTATACTTATTCTTCAGTACCAGTGAATAATTTAATAAAACCTAAATGATAAATTTTCATTAGGAGTCCAGGAAGTTGTTATGGTAAAGTACAATATAGTATGGTATAGAGAAAGAATGAGGTATATATTGGGTTGAGGACAGATACCAGGCTTCAACAAAGCCAAGCAGTGGACAGACTGTCCAACAGTCCTGGTGCTCATTAGATTTCTCAGTAACAGTGGTTGAGATCACACGGTATTATAGAGCCACTGGCTAGCAGCACTTGTGCACATGTCAAAAATTGAAGCTGCGATATGAAACATTAGTAACTATACCATAATACCTGAGAAAAACAATGCCCTAGACAAGAGAAATGAGGAAAATAGTGCCAGTTTCTAGAGTGGACACAGTAAAATATCACTATCTCCACTTTAGAATCCAAAAGGGAAAAGAAGCATACTATTTGCAGTTTGTACCCACTGCCCTGGAGACAGCAACGCTGTCGCAGAGGAAACCGGTGACTGTACTTGCAGGTAGCAGGTAGCAGATGGAAGCTTTTCTGGGCAGGAAGTAAACTGAACTTCCGCGTGTTTCTGATGTTGGTGGTGGTATGGGAACTCACAATGATTCCTGTAGTTTCTGCCAATTAACAGCCTAAATCTTGGCCTCCTTTGGTGTATGCTGGGGTAACTAATTAGAGAGATCACTTTCATATTTTTTGCAGCAACAGCAGTTAAGCTACCCTATGGATTTATTATGCTGACAGATCTATATCTCAATCATGACACTTAAACCTGTTACTGATGTTTTGCAAACTGCTCTATAAACCTACACTATATTCTATTCATGCTCAATATATCACAACACAGATTGATCAGCTTTTTCCAAATCTATTCTATCTTCTAAACTGTCTCATTTTTAGGATGTATTGAATATTTAAATCTTAGCTTACCGTTTCCCCAACTTTTCAACAAATATGTAAGGGCACGTATTGCAGACAGTTTTAACTGCGTGCCTAATAACACATTTCCCTTAATTCTTGTTAAGAGAACCCTGCTTTTGTTAGAGGTACTAATGTGTTCAGCTCAAAAACTACACTGTACAAGGCATTCTTATAGATGTGGTGCCGTTATTCCTAGACATCAGGAAATGAAATGTAAAAGAAGATTTTAGGTAGTGCACACTGCAAAACAGGAATGGGAGATAGCTAATATTTCACCAGCTATCTGAGCATTTATCTTTCCTGTTTTCTTTTGCAGAGGATCCAAGCACATAGGAGAGATCTAAAGGCAATCTTACAAATATGAGATAAAAATTGTTTCATGAAAGAAGATAAGGCCCTTGGTAGCACTGCAGTGGCAGATTATCAGAACTTGAGTACATAACTTCAGACTTCTCATTAAGTCCTTAGTGTTAAACTTTGCTTTTACTTGACAAGCACAATTTCTAACTATTGCAGACAGAAATTATTATTGTCATATTTTGGTACTGAACTCTAAAGTTTCACTAGTAGTAGTTGGCAAGACCAAGACTCAGATACATGTATATCTGACCCATCTCTCCAGTACACCCATAAAAATATTTCCAAGATGCATATAAAAGAGGTGATTGTTTTATTTTATTTTGTTTTGTTTTTTTCTCTGCCATCTATTACTCTCTGATTTAACATGTTTTCATTTATTCCACGTTTCTCTTATATAAACTCCTAATCTTCTAAATTCATATATTAATTGATCAATGAAAATATTATTCACATCTCAATTTCTGTGCCTTTCCTCATATTAGTCATTCTGTTCTCTGTGTTTCCATCTTTTGAATTATTTTGGTTCTGTTACTCCCTGAAGACAAGCCAATTGCATTAAAGCAATAAGCAATTCCAGCAATCTCAGAAGTCATGCCTTTTTAAAAGGTTCTTCAGCAGATATAATCCACACACTTGAACAAAGTTTCTTATTCCACACCACCAGAAGCCATAGATTGAAAACTGAAGGACAGTATTTCTTCTTGTTCTGAGGCTGCCATGAAAATCCTTTAACTATTGGGAGTGTTCATTCACCATTTGTATTTCATCATTAGTAAAATGAGAAATCCATAAATTATTTATTTCCAGATTTAATATCATGTTCTTGTGAATTTTAACGTGCAATCTCTTCTCTTTCTAAACAACAAGAGATTTGAAAAAACACTGTAGGCACATGTTTATCTTAAATATCCTGCACAAGTTACAAAACAAATTCTGAATAAAATGCTTTTTGCTATCACTGATGCTATTTGATGAGCTATTGAGACCGATTAGAATGCTCTTTTTATTCACAGGTAGAATTCTTATGATCAATTATTAATTTGCATGTCAATGATCACAAACAGAATGTACAGGTGAGTGGGCTACATTAACCCAAATATGTCAGCCATATTCCAAATATGGCAAAAAATAATGTAACACACAACCATGGACAAATATGAATAATAAAATCCAGTATCTCATTCTATATGCAGTTGTAATCTATTATGAAATGAATGTGTGTGTGCGTGTGTGTGTGGTGTGTGTGTGTACACATATATATAACAGCATAATGCTGTAAGTATTGCACAGGTTTGACACACACCTCACTAAAAATCTTTAAGGTGTATTTTTCTAACTGTGTAACCACAGGTATGTTTATTTATAATGTACAAATAAGCCTTACTTTATTTAATGATTTAATGGAAAATAAACTATTTCAAAATAAATTGCTGAAATATGTATACAATTTTAGAAGGTACCCTGTTTGCATTTTTACCCTCTCTTGTGCAATTTATTTTTCTTTGGCGATTGAAACCTCAGTCTCATACAATTTCAGTGAAACAAGCAGGATACTAAGAACATTGTTATTTAGAGATAGCGCATATGTCAGGTTAGGAGGAGAACTCTGCAAGAGCTGTGAACATTAAGCCGCTGTAAGGAAAGGCTTGCAGCTGATTCAGTTTAATTGCTGCCTCCAGAAAACCACTCGTTCTTTCTACTCATATTCATGGAGTGATTTCATGCCTCTTTTTGCTGGATATTTAACTTTCCCCTTGATATTGCGAGTTTTGCCCAGTTATTTCAATAAATTCCCTTTTTCCCCCCAGTTAAACATAGCTAATTTCTGCTGCAGTTAAAAAACATTTAAGAGGACAAATAAAAGTAAGTAAATATGGATTCCCTAACCTTTCAGCATCCTGTATAACTTTCCTAGATTTAAACAACAAAGATTTGGATTTCTTGCTCTTTTATTAATCTGATCATGTGGGACAAATCAGGAATATACGTAATTTTCAGGAAATTCATTTTATTTGAAGTCTTCCAAAAGTCTAACTTAAAAGACATTTGCTGAGAGCTGACGTTACAATGTAATTCTATGATAATATATGTAATAAAAATTGGAAAGTGGCTCAAATAAATATTTCGTACTTACTGTTTTGAGAATTATCTCTGTATACAAAGTACAGTATTCTAACAAAACACATTTTTGTTTTTACAATATCTAAGCATATATATATTTTTACTTTAGTATATATTTATACTTTAATTTTTACTTTAGTAACAATTATGTTAAAATGATCAGTATTTGATATGCAGCATGTAGCATGACTCACTGATTTTTGCAACTTTTCCAATTAACTACTTTTATTGCTAACACTATTTTCCTTTGTGTTGCTAGCTCACTGTGTTATGTAAATAGCAGATGTTCGTAATTTATTTAGAGCAATGTATACAAATATATGTGTGAACACAAGTCACTCAAAATATGACCTTATGATTGTTTTATCTGAGACATACAATACCATGAATGACAAAAGGCTAGAGTTAGATTTTTTTTTTTTGGTACTGGGAATCGAACTCACAACATTATGCTTGTCACTCAACTATATCCCAGCCCCAACAATTAATTATTATTCAATTATCTTTGAGCATAATTATACAGTTCTTTATTTAAATTGTTAAATATGCTAAAAATGATGCCAGCTACACTTTATTCAATTATCTTCCACCTGATTGTATTTGTAATAATATCATGTTTTGATTCATAGGTTATTTTTAGCACTGGATCTCTGAATTTTCTCAGTTGCCTACAGAAATGTATTTGCTGATTTCACAATTTGCACTATGCTCTTAGGAGATGTCTATGTAAAGCATAAACACATTTTTCATTATGTTTTGTTGGCTTGTCCACATTTTGCTATCCCTCAAAACCTGACTTACACTATCACTTCTTCAAATGAGGTCTCAGGTCCAGCAAAATCTGAGTGATTATGATTTATCTCACAGTTTTTCATTTCACAGCACTGGCAGGTCTTTACATTCATACAGTTTTATTTTGTTTGTTGCTTCATCCAGATTGTAATTTCCTGGAGGTCAGAAACAATGTTTTATTCATCTTTGTTTCCTATAAGAATGTTCCTCAGTGTCTTCCTGGACAGAGCAGTTCTTAATAAATGTATGCTGAGTGATGGATCCGTTTGCCAATGCTGACATACAGAGTGAATCCATAGACCTCTGGTCTCTATGTTGCTTTTGCAGGTCTTACCAGCTTGAATGAGAAACACAGAAGTCAAGTTTCTATGGTTCAAAAAGATGATCAGTATCAACAGATTGGATCCTGACCCTTCAATTTTCATAAGTATAACCACCATTTAGTATTCAGGGAAAAATTAACTTGAAATAGTAAACAGCTTCTTAAAAATAAAAAGCCCAAATGTACTTGCCTTCAATAAAATATTTTCTAAGTAATTAAAGTATCCCCTAATATTCACCTTTGGATTTGAGTGCAGTTTTTGATTCCATATGAAAAGAAAACTAAGTGTACACACTTGCTTGGTAGTGGAAAAACTAGAAAGGTATTTAACATTTCCTGATCTTACTATGCGCTATTAGCTTACCACAGTGTCCCAGTTTACTTAATACTCGGTAGATTCACCGTTTAAAGCATTATTTACTTTATCTATTTATTTAATAAAAAAGTAATAAAGCAGGCATCGCAATTAGTTTTTCTTTTTTGTTATCTTACAGAGAAACTTTGAAAGCTAAATGACATTCCCTAGTGAGGATGAACCATTTAGATTTCTATAACAAGCAGTGTGAATTCATCTCAGATGCCAATTTTTGGATTGAGTCTTTAAATGAGGGATCTAATGTTTTCCAACTCTTTATATGTTCTAGATAGAAGCCCTTTGTCTGAGGGCAGTTGACTAAAATTTTTCCCACTCTGTGGGTTTTGTTTTCCCTTTGTGGGTGATTTCTTTTGGTGTTCAGAACTTTTTCAAAAAGATGAGATCACAGTTGTTGATTCTTTGAAGTACTTCCCATACAGTTTGATTTTTGTTCATGAACTCTCTGCCTACCTTTAATTCTTCAATATTTCTACCTACTCTCTTCTCCAGTAGATTTAGAGTTTGTATTTTAATATTTATATGTTTGATCCATTTTGACTTTAGTTCGGTACCTGATGATAGACATGGGTCTAGTTTTAGTCTTTGGCATGCAAAAGCCAGTTTTTCTAGCACTATTTATTAAAGATGTTCTCTTTCTTCCAGTGGACATGTTTGGCTTCTTTGTCAAAGATAAGGTGGTTTAGCATGTTTGGAAATATGTCTGCTTCTTCTAATCTGTTTCATTGGCAAATAAATGTAAGAAAAAATGTTCATCATCATTGATCATTTGAGAAATGCAAATTAAGACAACACTGAGATTCCATTTCACCCCAGAAATAATGATTATCACAGAGAAATCAACCAGTAACAAATTCTTGATAGGCTGTGGGGAGAAAGGAACACTTCTCCACTGTTGGTAGGAGTGTAAACTGGTACAACTATTGTGGAATCAGTGTAGACATTCCTCAAAAAACTAGGATAAGAGGTCCCATTCAACTGATCTATCCTCCCTCTGGGTATTTTTCCAGAAGAATAAAAAACATCATACCACAGAGATATATGTACAACCATGTTTATAGTAGCACAATTTGTGTTACCTACAGCTTGGAAACAATTTAAATGCCCATCAGATGAGGAATGTATAAAAATGACGTGTTATTTTTATATAATGGAGTATTGTTCAGCTATAAAGAAGAAAAAACTTGAGGTTTTTACAGGTAAATGGATGCAATTAGAAACCATACACATAAGTGAAATAAATCAGACTCTCATACTAAAAGAGGAAGTAAGATATGAAATATACAATAGACATTGAGAAATAGAAAGAAACTTCTCACAAGGAAAGAACAACTGGGACGGGGAAAGGAGAAGTGAAGGAAAATAAAATAAAATAAAATTAGGATAGCTAGTATAAATATACTACTAATTTATCTTACTTCATTGAAAAGACTGGTTTGCACTTCTATTGGTTGATTAATTTCACAAGCCTATCTCTTGTAACCTGGACAATTACTTTGAAAACAACAATGTGCAATATATTAACCATCGCTAATTTCTTTTTTATCCTGTCTTGAAATTCTGTATCATTGTTTTTATTTACCTATTTTATTTTTTTCTGTTTAAAATTAAAAAAAGTGTGAGCATAGTTGGGTAGGGTAATTGACAGTGAAATGTGGAACTACTTCAAGGAAAAATCAAAAGATTATTCTAGCATTTGTGACACACCTAGAACACAAATGATATTCCTAGATATGGTTAATAATCACTGAATAAAATGTAGTCATTCACCAATTTCCAATTGGCCGTAAAGATAAAGAAACAATAGGCATGAATTTACATTACTACTTTACTAGTTCCTATTAAAGTGAGAGAAAAGTAAAAACCCTAGCATTTCCTAAATTAATGTTTATTATATGAGGGAGAAATACATATTAGAAGATATTCTTAACCAAGAATCATTGTCTAAATTACAAATATTTAACTATATTTATAAAACTTTTGAGTCAATGTCCAGATTTAGCCTCTAAGCATGAACTATTTTAATATAGTGTTCATGATGTTAGTTAATAAATTGAATATAATTTAATACATAACATGAAAAATCCTTGTAATCATTATATTAAAATCACAGTTTCATATTGAAAAGTGAACTAACAAACTAAAATCAAGTAATACAGCATTCATATTTTTAGGTACAATTTATTTATAATATTCACCCAAAATATAAGAAGTATTTATCACACACAAGCAAACACACAGGTTTTACACATGTACAAAAAAAGCCACACACAAATCTAAGACTATAAACCACAGATTACAGTAGAAAATGAAAAGTTTGGATATTCTGAAATGCTTACATGTCATAATTGTGTTAGCTTTAAAGAGACTATTTGGCTATAACTATATGTAGCCTAAATATAAGGTTGCAGAAAGAGTCTTTTAAATAACCTCTATAAACAGGTAATTTATTATTTAATTTTATATTTAAATATAATGAACAAAATAAACATACACTGTCCAAACATATTAGTAAGATCAATGTATTATTAAATTAATCCCTACATTTGGTTATATAATTATTTTAACATAAGTGTTTACCCTATAATTAGGAGATGCATCATTTCATTTTTGGTCACACTTAGCTTTTAAAAAGTTCGGGATAATTGATTGAATAGAAACACTGGCTATGGTTAGTGAGTAAGTGACTGAAAATATTTCTATATGACAGTATCTTTGGATAATCAAATGAGATTTTGAATTACTGAAATATTGAATTGTTCAGATCCTTTTTTACTTCTACTGCTTTGGCTCTACATAAATAAATGGAATTTTATTTTCAATGAACACAAAAGTCTCCTAATACAGAGGCATGAGTTGTGAATGCAGGTACATTGATATAAAATAGAAAAAGCAATGTGCTTTTACCTCACAGGGCTGTTGGCAGAGTCTGGGTCATGAGCTGCAACTGTGCCAATGATATTCCCAACTTGGGTCGCTTCTGACACCTCCATGGGATACAAAGGTGAAGAGAACACTGGAGGCTCATCCACATCTTCTACAATGACCTTCACAGTGGTTGTGTCACTGAATGGCCCCAAGCTCAGAAAACGAGGATCCGCATCTTTATTTGCAGCTTCTATCCGTAGGGTATAACTAGTTTTGGATTCAAAATCTAGCTCCTGCAAAGAAAGTTATTAAAGAAATCAAGTCACCAATCAGATAGCAAGGCAGTGCCTTTCATTTGTGAATGTCAACAGGCACAGAGAACCCTGCCAGGAAAACGCACCATCAGCATTCAAAAATAATAAACATTAATGACAATCAAGATCCTCATTGCTTTTGTGGTTCACTGACAGTAATGAGTACTTTTGAGGTGACTTAATTGGCTTGGAAGCCATGTTTTGTGTGAAGGCATGCAAGTCTTCACAAGAAAATTTGGAAGATATCTGATCAGGTTTAAAAGTATTTTCCAACAGGATATCAGAGCAACAATACTCCTCAACTCTGTCATTCAACTGTACTGCTCAGAGGTGCGCATTAAGGAGGAAAGAAAATTATAGCTTCTTAGGTAATTTTTAAAATAATAGGTAAGTGATTAGGGAACTACTTTAGGATCTTGAGACATCAGGAGTTCAGACTACAGCTTCGGTGTCAGGAGTGTCAGACTTGGATTAGTCGGCCTGACAGCATAGCTGTCTCTTCCCCATGAGGCACCTGCCTTTTCCACCAGCATTGTACTCTCTACCATTCTTTACATTAGACAACTGGCAATTATATTCTAGAAACTTTTTGTTTCTAATTTTCTAAGATAATTAACATGCTAAAAAGTTTCTGAAAGAGGTAATGACCTGGTCAAATGATATGGAAGCTTAAAAGGTTGTAAAGGCAATTAAATGATGCATTACTCAAGCGTATGTGGAAAATAAAAAAAAATTATATACACAATGTTTAGAAGATGTGATCGTCATGTTTCAATCACTAGAAGACAAGTGAGAGTTTCATTTAATCAGTGGTAAAACCCTAGATTTTATGATTTAAAGCAAAAGCACAAAAATGATAACAAATTTGACAGAAATGCTGTCAAATATCTTACTTAACTATAAGTTGTTAACAAAAAATTACTGAGAAAAATGAGTTAATCTGTAATGCTGAGAAACTGTAATTCAAATCTACCTTGTGTTTAGAAGCAGGTGTGTATGCATATATGTAGATATGCATACATTCAAACTCACCCAAAGAAGGGTGTTATATTAGTGAAAATAAGTAAAAACGTAGTTAAACAGGATACATACATAAACTACAGTACATTTTAAGTCAAACAGTACAAAGTATACAATACTATCTAAATGATTACCTATTAAATATAGCTATACATACTATGTTACAAATATATTACTTTTTATGCAAAATATGCCGCACTTACATACACACACATACATAGCTGTGATATTATACTTGTTACATCAAGAGGTGACAAGGCTGATTTATGTTTAAAACAAAAGTAAAATTCATATATCAATACAGTAAATAAGTTTGCGATCTCTAGATCAAAGTCATTACAGAAATGGTTGTTTCATATTTCTCTCATCTACTAGATTGTAGACTCAGAAGCTTCATTTATCATTATGATTCCGAGCACCTATCATGCTTTAGGGAAGAAAACGAGGCACAATAAATTCTTGTTAAGTTAGGGAAGGCGAATTAGACTACATCTTTAACCAAAAGAATCCTATTTATCAAAGTAGGACATGAAAGAAAAATAATCAAGTGTAGTTTTGTTCTGGGCCACAAAACCACTTCATAGAATTGCTCGCGGGAAGACTGTAAACTCTCATCTGAGGTCGCATCCAAAGATGCTGGAACACATGGTGAACAGTGTTGTGAACCTCTTGGTAATGAATTGACTCATGCTTTACGAGGTAGCCATTTTGGCTGGCTCATAATGCAAGAGTGACTTCAGCCCAATGTTCTCAAAGGTGAGAATCAGAAACAAAGCAGGGGAATTTCCCAAGGGGTCTGGTGCCTTTCAAGGGGACTTATGTCAACAGATCCAGGGTGAGGCACAAGCATGTTTTTAAAAGCCATGTCTGGTAATTCTGATGCACGTTCTCTTTTAGAAACAACTTAACCATTAAAGTGTTCTTGAGCCAGCATGTAAAATTCAACACTTATTCAGGGAAAAAAAGACTAAAACAAATAATAATTTTTTACCTAAAAGCATTTACCGAGAAAGCTTAATATACTAGTGAATAGTTTGGATAACAACCACAATTCTTTCTCCTATTTTTTATAAAATAAAGAATTACAAGGGAAAGCTTACATTCAAATAATAACAATAAAAATTAACAATAAAAATAATATAGTAAGTTATATTAAAAACCATAGTTATCGGTCTTCAAATAAGTATAAATCCACAACAATTGCTTATGTTTTCAATATTACCAAAAATTTACCAATTATTTCTGTATTTGAGGAAATTATCCTCACATATAAAGAATAATTTAATTTGTGCTACAGAAGTGAATGCAATTATTTCATGAAAAAAATTTTAAAACATATCTGAAAGGCAAAAATACGAAGTATAGACATCTGGATGCTTCAAAGTCATGTAAACAGACAATGTTATGTATGGTGATTAGGTGCCTAAAAGCTATTATGAAAATTGAGCAGTGAAAGAATTCATATGAAAAGGTATGAATCAAAAATACAGACAGAAGGAATTGCTAGATGAAAGTATTTTCAGAGAGTATCAGGATAAGCCAGCAATTCAAGTTTTCAAAAAGGGAGGATGCTGTGATGGATAGGATTGTTAAACAAATTGAAGAAAATGTTCTTGCAATAAAATTTTAATTTCTGTTTTTCTTTCTCAGTATTGTTTGCTATATGCATCATACATTCTGCATGCAACTATTGGATCTAATTTGAAGGGTTATGCTTGAAGAATTTAAAATAACAAAAGAAGCAAAAGAGAGAACATAAAGGTAATATCTAAATAGCCTCTTTTCAGTCTTTTAAATAATATGTAATTGGAGACCACAGCAGTAGAAATTTAGTCCAAACACTGTTACGCTGTAGTCCACATTAGCAAGTAGTAATGAGCCTTAACATGACCGAGGAAGCAAAGCAAAACTGAGAGAGAAAAATACACCATGTTTCAATCCTATGTGGGGGAAAAAGTCTGAAAGTTGAAGAGGACCTATTAGGGACGGGGAAGGTGACAGTGGGGAGGAGAGAGGAGAGGCATGGGGAGGGGAAAGAGAAGGAAGGTACAATAGGGTTGAATTTAAAGTATGATATATGCAATGCAGAAATGTCACAGAGAAGTCTATGCATTTGTATGATTAATATACATTAATTATAATTGTTTAAAACCTTAGAACAAGAACCAGCACCTTATGAGCACCCCAAATACTTAAGAAAAGTACTGTTACTTATTTTTTTAAGTCCCAAAAATCAAATACAAGTCACATAAATCCAAGTTTCCAAAGCCACAGTGATCAGAGTTGTTTTTCCATCTGTCCATTGATATCATTGTCAGAGACAGAAGGCAGAAGCAGCTATTTTGGTAAACTTGCATCCAAACTAGGCAATAAAATTCTTTAAATTTATTAGGACTAAACAACATAAAATTTAGTATTTGTCTTGGTTACTATTCTGTCATTGTTGAGACAAAATATCTGACCCAAAATTAAGAAAGGAAAGGTTTACCAGCTCACAGTTTTTGAAGGTTGAAATATGTAGTCAGCAGGCTCCCAGGCATGGTGACATGGCTGAACTGCAACTTTTCAGGGAGGCAGAAGACAGCAAAAGCAACAAGGGGGAAGTGGGGAGGGGTGAGAACAGCAAGCCTCTTTTTCTCCCTTGTATTGTGTGCAGGCTACCAGCCCTTGTCCTCTCTATACTCTCCTCTTGGAGGGGAGCAGGATGTTTACAAAGTGAAGATCCTGGCCCCCTGCTGAATCACTTAGTTAAGCTTCTAAAAGTCTCAATATTCAGGTGGACTCAAAGCCAGGATATAGCTCAAGGGCACAGTGCCTGTCTGGCAAGGGTGAGGTCCAGAGTTTGATTCCCGGTACAAAAAAAAAAAGTTGACACAAAGTGTTAACCATTATACACCACCCCTTGTCAACTCGGCAGTTAAACACATTTCCTCAAGTTGGTCTTCAGATCAAAGTTATGCTTATTTGTATCATTTTACGACTTGAACAATATAACACACATTTAGCAGTCATTAAGAACCAGTATTAAGTCTATCAACATTGTATTACATTAGAGCCATAATATTCTACCTCTGACCCTGTAAATGCTCTCATATACCCTTTATGTAAAAGGCATTTTAGCCCAAGTCTATGAGTTGACAAGGTCCTAAAAGTTTCAGCTGAAAAGTCCAAGTCCCAAGTCTCCTCCAAGATGTAAAGAAAAACTTAGCTGAAAAATACTGTACAAATGAAAAGTTAAATGCTTCCAACATTCAGTAGCATATGATAAACACTACCATTCCAAAAGGTACAAACAGGGAAACAAAAGACTGGGACAAAAGAAAGTCCAAAATCCAGCAGGGCAACCATTAAGTCCTATAATTTCATATTCAGCATCTGAAGCAATCTGTGGCATACTGTGAGATCTTCAGTGGTTACACCCCATGGAACTTCTTGTGATTACAGCTCGGGCCTCACTCTTAGGGCCACTTTGCTCCCTTTTTGGAGTTTTCCTTAAATGATTCACATTTTTGACTTTTCCAAACTTCTGGGGTCTCCTTTGCACCTTTGGCATCAGAATCAGAGCTTCACTTGCTGCCCTCTCAGGGGTACACTATGGCCTCCCTAAAATCAAGGTAGAAGCCTTCTTGACCATATAAATTTTGCATTGAGCATGCACCTAAAATAAACACAATAGGATGCTGCCAAGATCTGCTGACCCTGGAGCAGTAGTCAGGCGTCCCTCTTTTTTGGCTATGGGGGTTAACAGCCTTGGTCACTGAGCACTCTGAATCCAACTCTAAGGAATAAGTGCTCTATGCCACCATGATTCTAGAACATGGTGCGGCAGCTTCCATTCTGGAACATGGTACTCTGGCTTTCTTTTCAAAGTGGAGTCTGTCACCTTTGCAGTTTGGGGGCTGCAAAGGCTCAACACTTGCTACTTCTTTTGATGCCCTCAGGTCACCGTTTATATTCTCCTTTTCCTATTCAGCAATCAACACCTCAGTTCTGTCTTTGTAGTCCACAGCTTTCCTGGCACTTCCTTTCCAGCCAAACTCACATCTTAAATCATCCTGCTGGACTCTTTGTTCTTGAGTCTCAACATAAATCTGGCTAAAAGCTCCCAACAATACCCAAGTCACCACCTCAATAGTCAACTACTTTTGAATTTATTCTGCCAGGTTAATTCATTCTCCACTCTTAAGCTCAGTCTCAGGCAAAGCCTCTGGGCAGGAGCAAAATGTAAACAAACTTTCTGACAAGCAATAGCATACATCCTCTGAAGTCCAACAACCA
>PVJX010017662.1:0-38027 GCA_004027295.1 Dolichotis patagonum | reverse complement strand
TGTTTCTTCTGCCACCACTTTTAGACTCAACCATGCCAAACTTCAGTGTTACTAGTATGCTTGAAAGTCCCTGATGGTGTTAACTGTTTTTATTTCTCAAGTAAAGATAGAGCCCTAATGCCCATTTGTCATTTTGAGAATAGACATTTAAATTATAGCAAAAAAGCAAGGAAGGCCAGCCAGTTATCCTCATTAGATATGTTATGGAAAATTCATTGTTCTTTAACCTGGCCGTTGCCCCTACCCTGGACAAACTTCTATAAGTGACATGGTGGCCCCGGGGTACTCGCTTGAGTCATTTTGTCTTTGCTTGCTCCTCCTCAGTACCATGAGCTCCCGGCACTCTGCCAGCCCAGTTGTCTTCTCCAGTGCCAGAAGTTCACCAAAAGAAGAGCTGCATCCTGCCACCTCCTCACAGCTCGCACCTTCTTTCTCCTCCTCCTCGTCCTCCTCTGGTCCTAGGACTTTCTACCCTCGCCAGGGCGCTACTAGCAAGTACCTGATTGGATGGAAAAAACCCGAAGGAACCATTAACTCTGTGGGATTTATGGATACAAGAAAGTAAGAATTTTTGGTTCTCTTTTTGAGTTGTTTGATTTCAATATGGTGGGGAACTAAAAAGTAAAAAGGTTGGAGTGGTTTCCTCCATCAGAGAGCCAGGTTGAGTTGGTGGGCTCAGTTTTGGGGGAGATTAAAGTGAGATTTTTTTACTTATCAGCCTTAGCCAAGTGTGGTTGTGTACATCTGTAATCTCAGCCCTCAGAGGCTATAGACACCTGGATTGCTGAGAGTTCAAGGCTAATTTGAACTACACAGCAAGACCATTTCAAAAAAAAATTTCTGACCCCCATCCTTTAAGTAAAATATCCTGCAGAGCATTTGAATTTGAGAATCTTAGCTCTCCTAGGTAAGAGTATGCCTGAGGGGCATGCTTCAGAATAATTGACTGCCTTGTTCTAAGACTATACCCATACCTTTGATTCTATAGTAATCACATCTTTCCCATTCTTGATAACTGGGCCAGTAGAGCCAGAGGGAATATTAGAAAGTGAGTACTTCTGAAAATAAGATTTTTTGACACATGTTATACAGCGCAAAGTTAAGGGATTTGTTGTATGCTGCTGTTGTTGGTTAAAGATTGCATTTGAGATTCATATCCTGTGCTCCTCTAAAGAGTCCATTGTTAATTTTGGCACAGTAGATCTAAATTTCCTGTCAGAGTGTTCTACTCATCAGACTTTATTTCCTGTTTCAAATTGCTTATGTTTCTTTTAATAAGCATGTATCTGAGTAGGCTCTGATGTAGACAGGGGTACTTCTCTTTTTCTCTCCTTTAATATTTTTTTGTTGACTCTCATCCTTCAGAGTCTCTTGTACCCAAGTAAGTCTTGTTGACTTGGTTTCCTCCTTTCTTCCCAGGCGCCATCAGAGTGATGGCAATGAAATAGCCCACTCCAGGTTGCGTACTTCAACTAGGGACCTCCGGGCATCCCCAAAGCCAACCTCCAAATCCACCATTGAGGAGGATCTAAAGAAGCTTATCGACCTTGAAAGCCCAACTGCTGAATCACAGAAGAATTTTAAGGTACAAAGCAGAACTTGGAATAAAAGGCAGTTGGAAGCCAGACGTGATCAGGCATGGATCGTAGTACACCTTTAAGGGGGCATTATTTGCTAGTTTGTGTTTACTGGATCCCATTTGCTGCATCACCCAGTCTTCTCAGTGATCCGTTCAGTGTTCTGCAGTTCTCTGTCCCCATAGCCACATCTCTTTAGTATTGGTTGCTACTATCCTGCCCCTACCTCACAGCTGCTGCTGCTTCTAGCATGTCCTACAAGAGTACATGATTCCTGCCAGAAGTAATCAGCCACCTCTTCAGTCCAGCAAACCTACACACAGTGACTGCGAACTGTCCAGATCTGTGTGCTTAATGAACCTTTCCATCTCAATCTGACACTTCCTGGAGCCTGGCTACCCCTTCCAATCCTGAATTCTTTTCTTCAATCTTTTTTTGTCTTTTTTGAGACAAGATCTCACTATTTGGCCTTGGGCTCATTTTGTAGCCTAGGCTGGTCTCGAATTTGCAATGATCCACCTCCCGAGTGCTGGGATTACAGGAGTGCACCTCCACGCCTTCCAATCCTGAATTCTTGTTCAGCATGTGTGCTTGTGTGTCCATGGCTAGACCTGTAAAAAACATGTTTGGGTAGAACAAAGTTTGTTCTTCCTTGCTCAGTTCGGGGGTCCTTCAGAGTTCCTGTGATGCCTCTGTCTCATTGTCTTCTGTGTGGGATAGGATCTGATATTTTCTAGGCTAGAGTGAGGAATTCCTCTTGAATCTGAGATACATTGGGTAGCCCAGGAGAAAGGGGTCCACCCCAGGTGGGTCATGGCAGTAAATTTTGAAGATTTCTGTTCTAATATTCCTAGACTTATAGTCCGTTTCAAGTAACTAGAAAACCATAATTTCAGAAGAAGTTGGGGAATAGGTTGAAGATGGAAGTGAGGATTATTCCCTCATTTTGCCAGCTTCACACTGGTACTGGAGCCCAGGAGACACACCAGGCAGGAGTTGTGTGCCCTTGTCCAGCTTTTCCAGCACCTTTTCTTCCACGAGGCAGGCACACCTCCTGAATTTAAAAACCACCATTCACAGGCATTAAATATATCTCAGAGATAACAGTGGAGTTTTGCTGAGAAATAAATGCTTTACTAACAAGAATATGTACACTGAATTGTTTTATGATGTAGCCATTCTTCTGTCATTTCTTGTCTCAGAAGCCAGCACTTGACAGTTCTGACTCAGGGTACCAGTGGTTTCCTTAGCAACCTTGCACACAACAGTGCTTGAAACTTCTTAATCCAGCAAACTCCAAGGAGGTATATTAAAATGTTTAAGTGCTAGTTTCAAAATAAAAATCATTTCACATTTTTACTTTGAGGTGAGAGGGAAACAATCCCTGCTCTGAATCGAGCCTTCCCTCTAATTCCTAGTTTAACATTTTTGGCAAGGAGCAAGCTCAGAGGTGTCACTCTTTTGATTCAGTCGAGCAGTGCACATAATTGATGGCAAATGTGTGTTTTGCCCTTATTCCAGATCTTTTACTTCCAAAATGAGTTACTTTAACCTTTCTGGGGTTAGAAACAGAGGGGCAACTTGTACCAGGGTTGAAACTGAGACCCTCTGCAAAAGCATTGCTTCTGCAGGGTCTGACCCACTGCAGTGAGAAGGCTGCAGGCAGTGTGCTTGACTTTCTCACTCCTGTTCTGTCCTCTTTGAGCTGCTTTGGCTTCAGATGGGCCCAGCTGAGCATCCCATGTGTCTCCTGGTGTGTCAGTGAGGCCAGCATGTGGAGTTTCAGGCCTCCTGGCTTGAGGCTGCAGCCACTGCAGCAGGTTTCCGAGTTCCAGGAGAGGCCAGCTTTGGCTGTGAGACTTGGAACTCACTCACGTGCCACAGTAGCTTTTTTGAATGGTGAGTGCCACCTATAAACTATCACTCCCATGCTTATCTACCAGCAGAGCAAGGTGCCTGCCACAGGATGTGGCAGGATGTGGCAGTGCTCTGCCAGGTATGCCACCACTGAGAGCCTGCACACAGCTACCCCCCAGCTGTGGCCTCAGGAACAGAGGCAGAGCTGTAGCACTCTACAAAACCTCCCCCACAAGCCAAGACAGGATTACCTTCCTTTCTTAAGGGCATGCACAGTCTGACAAGTGAACAGATAGTGCATACTTTCAGTCCTGCTTTCTAGCCAGCACTTAGATGTAGGTTAGAGAAAGCATAGGAAGAGCTGTTACTAAATACAGGTGACAACTGAAGAGAAGGAACGAGAAGAACAGGAGACTGACTGCAAGCAAGATGTCCTTCAGCTGTGAAACAGATTTGAGGATCAGTGGTCCCCAAGTGGTTTCAAAGCCCAGGGACCCTTTTAAAAAGTAAAATTACACATAGAAGACCAGTATGTAGAACTGACTTTCTCTAATGGGAAAGAGCCTGGCAAGCATTCCTGAGGCTCCCCTAAACCAGCCTCTCCAGCATCAGGCTGTAAGAAACCCTTAGGGCTCCTTGGACTACAGGTGGAGAATACATCCCACCTGTCTGGGTGCTCTCTGAAATCCCTTAGGCTCTGAAATCCCTCCTGCTCCCATGTGATTCTTTCCCAAAGGCTGGAAGCACGCTGCCCAGTGGCCCTGGCATCCCAGGTACAATCTGCAGTGCAGACAAGGACTCTTTCGGGAACTGGATAGATTTGTACACCTAGATACTGGAGTTAAAAATAGATAGGAGAGAGGACATCTCACAGTTTTGAATAAGATTGGGTGCTGCTATATTTTAATGGTCAGCAAACCATCCGGGCAACTTCCTTCCATTCACATCCTGCTCCGCCTTTCCGTAGTACAGGATACTATGACTTATAATAACTCACATTACCTAAACGGTCTTGAAATATATTCATCTTCTCAGAGAGGCTGAGGCTAGAAGTTTGGAGACTTTCCTGCAAAACCATCAAGGTGGAGATGAAAAGGAAATCCCTTTACTAGAAGCAGAAGTGCTAAAAAAAATTTAACAGCAATTTTGAATAGAGATCTGAGATCTATTTAGGTAGGCAGAAACCTTATGTTATCATCTAATTTGCTAATTATAGTTCTGTTTTTGTTATTTTTTTCCTCAAACAATTTAACCTAAGAACTTTTTACACTCTTAACCATAAAGTAAGAGGAAAAATTGTCAACTCCATACCAGTTCTCCCTCACAAAGCAGCATAGCACCTCAGTTTTCTAGGCAAATATTCCTTGGATTTAACTGATCATACATTTTTTACCCAGTTGGTTGTACCTTGGGCTTATTTAGAGTATGTTTGATTAGTAATTTGTGCAGCAACTGTACACACCACACTGGAGGTAACTGAGTTGATAAACCTTTGGCTTGCTGATCAGAAATGTGCCTGGCCTCAGACCAGAGGAATGAGCTTGAGTGTCAGTTCTGCATATCTGAGTCTGTAACATTAATCACGTAGATGGAGCTATTGCTAAATCATCCTCTGCTTGCCCTTTCAAGGTGTCATGGAAAGTCCCACAGTGGCTTTCTGCCAGCAGTGACTCACTCCTCCTCCTCACTTCTTCATTCCACATTGTTATCCGTCAAGATGAAGTGTGCTAGAAGGAACTCAATAATAATAACTCGGTTATTAAGAGGCCAGATACTCCATTGGCTTTTGGCTTCTGGATATTTGTGAAAAGGAGCCTAAGGAGCTTTGTAGTTATACAAAAATCTCAAGTAATATCACATTTGGTCACCAAGGCAAAGATACAGATGTTATAGAGATAACATCTGTCTGTAACTATTTGTGATTTATAAAATCAACTTCTTTATTATTTCATTAATAGAAATGTATATTCAAAAAAACCCTTAAATCATGAAATCCATGTATTTTTAGAAACTCCTTGTAACTTAGTAGTTTACCTAGAATTACCTATTATTTAACACATTTTGATAATCAGATACCCTTGTTGTCCAACAAACACATTGTCACTTGACTGACATGCTTCTGAGACTGCTCTTCCTGGTGCTGTGGCTGTTTCCTTGAAGACTCTGGCGTCACTTCTGACACCATTGATGTGCACCATTGCGATTAGCCTTAGCGTTTCACTGATGCTTATAATAATCCTGACAGGTATTGGTACCCCCACTTTATAGAAAGGAATTGGACTCCAGAAGATTACACAATTTGGTCAAAGACATAGGATTCAAATAAAACCACCATACTGTATTGATTAAACCCACTTAGTCTCAGGTCTGAGTGACATATTGCACACAGATGTGCTGTGGGCAGTGCTCTGGGCTCTGAAGAAGTAACACCTAGAACCTCCTTAAGGGCACGGGCACAGACAGAGTGGCAGCCTTGTTACTCACCTATGCTACAGTCTCGGTCTGGGCCATCTAAACCAGAACACTAACCTCCCTGTCTTGACTGTTTTCCAGTTCCAGCCGCTCTCTTCCCCTCAGTCTCCTTTCCCCACCACCCCCACGTCGAGGCGGGCCTTGCACCGGACGCTGTCAGATGAGAGTATCTACAGTGGCCAGAGGGAGCACTTCTTCACTTCGAGGGCTTCACTGCTGGACCAAGCCCTGCCCAATGATGTTCTCTTCAGTAGCACATACCCTTCCCTCCCCAAGTCTCTCCCTCTGCGGAGGCCTTCGTACACCTTAGGAATGAAGTCACTTCATGGTGAGTGAGCCGCCCCTCATTTTGCTCAGGGGGGTCCCCAGAAAAAGTATTGCCTCCATGGTTAGGTGACTGCTCATCCCCAAACAATAATGAGCACCTGGGATGCTTGCTACAAACATTCCAGGGCCTTATCCAAGATCTGCTGAGTCTGACTCTCCAAAGGAGCAGTCTGGGAATTGTTATTCATCAAATGGGCCAGCTTCTGTTGGGATTGGGCAAATTGGCTGAAACTAGATTAGTTATTTCTTGGTGAGTTACATCCCCTACTTTCCAGGCTACCACAGACCTAGATTTGCCATTGTCCTTTATCTGTTCCAGGCTGTAAAGGTATCACCTTTGGTGTCGGTGAGCAAGCATTATTTAGGAAAGAGCTTACTCATAATGTTTGCAAAGTGCTTGCATTGGTTCATATTTTCCATGTTTTCTCTGTGACCCAGCTAGATTCCAGTTTGATTAAGGGGACTTTGGGTTTAAATTTGATCTTTCCTTTCTCTTCTGTCCACATCAAATGTTCTACTCTTTTTCTAATAGCCGTGGTTTAGCCCGGTAGACACCTACGAAGGGATCCTGTGTTCCTGCTGGTTTATCACACAAACTACTGTAGTGCCACCTCCCTGTCATCCTTTTTCCTATATGAATTTTGCTGCAGCCTTTATATATCTTTTGTGAATTCATACTCACAGATTTTTTTTCTCCTTCTCTGTAGTTATATTTTCTGAACTACTTACCCTGCATTGTTCTGCAGCTCTCACCCATGCTATGAATATCCTTCTGTCTCCATCCTATTCAACGACACAGTCCCACACACCCTTCTCAGCACGGCAGACACCACTCAAGAATCATGCATCCTCCTCAACCCTCACACAGCCTAAATCTAGTTTTTTTTTGGGGGGGGGGGTTTTTTGGTTTTGGTTTTGGTACTAGGAATTGAACTCAGTACCTTGCACTTGCCAGGCAGGTACTTAGCAAGTTTAGTTTTTCTTTGCTTTAGAAAGTCACCTATAATGAACCCAAGTCAGTATATAAAATGATCATTTTCTACCACTGGTCTCAAATAAACCTATAGTAGTAACTGTACCTTCCCCTTGCCTTTTTCTCTTTTGCCCCCATGTTAGGGCCTGAATTCTATTACTCTTGCAATTCCTGCTGCCTATCTTTAGTGCTTATTTCTTTGCAGTTTTGTTGGGGTTTTCTGGTTTTGTTTTATTATTTTTGTTTTGGTAATTTCTACCATGACAAGTTTCTGCTTGCATGTTGGTATCACAGTGTGGGGCTCCTGCCTTCTGAAGGCTTGCATTCTGAGGTCACTGCCCAGAAGTCTAGCTCCCATAAGGTCTCTGGACAGCCCATAGAATGAGCCTACTGAATGGTGTGGAGAAGGAAGGGAAGGAACAGGCCACCTTCTCAGGGCCTTGTTGTCACCTCTTGATGCTTGCATGAAAGCCAAGCAGCACTGTGGGGATTTCATGTTCTAATGGAGCAGTCTTTGTTGGGCTGATACCTCAGCTTGTGCCTTGGCTATCATTGAAATGCGTTTAGAGAAATCGAGAAGGGCCTTTTTCTTTCTGCTATATGGAAAATTGGACCCCAGAGATAAAAGGGCTTAGGGATTGTGACACACAAAATATCTGTTCTATCTACTTAGCCTTGGTGGGAACATGTTTAAATAGAACTGAACGTTTAATATATTGCAGTATTTGTTGACATCCATTTACTCATAACCTTGCTAATTTTAAGCACATTAATAACTAGCAACTGCATTTCAGAGCATTTCCTTATGTAATTTGAAAGGGAAAACAAGCACTAAATATACTCTGGCTTAACAGTCTGGCATATTAGATGCAACTTTTTAACCCCTCGTAAATATGTGTATCTAGAGTTCCACAGCAGTGAAGTAAGAAGTTTACTTTTAGCTCTGCATTTGCATGAACTTTAATGTTAACAGTCACTTTGTGAAGAGCCTTTCTGTGGCATTGTACTCTTCCAGAGCATCCCCACCTGTTTCTGCTTCCAGAGGGCATTTACCTGTCAGAAGCAACACTTCCCCAGCTCTCCTCAGCCTCCCTTTCTGTTGTCCACCTAGTAAACTTGAGCAGTAGCAGCCTGTCTTCAAATGGCAGAGAGTGGCTCACATGCTCACCCTCCCTGCCCCCAGGGAGGCTAAGTAAAATTGTTTGTTAAGATGTCAGTTGTTAATGGTTTTATATCCAACAGATTATCACCTTAGAAAGAGCTGGGTATGTTGGGTACATGGACTAAGCCAAACTGATCCAAGTTGCTACTGAAATGATGACTCTTGGGGAGAACTATGCCAGTACTAATGCTAAAGACCCTTTTTGGGTTGGCTCTTATGAGCAAACTAGTGCTCTCACATTACCTGGTTTGCTTCTCACACCACTTAGATACACTCAGGTGTGGAAGCCAGTGGGCCATCCGTGGGATGCAGGGCAGGCATGGGCCAAGGATGCATTTGGCCTGTCCTTCACCAGTCCCAGGGATGGAATCCACAGATCCCAGCTCTCAGTCCGGGTAAAGATAAGCCCTTTTGTCCTTCTACCAGGAATAAACATGCCTGGGCTAGCTTCTAAAGCGAGCTGTCTAGGACAGTAGGCCTGTCCTTCCCAGCCCACACCCCTCGACTCCGTGCAGGAAAGATGAATGCCAGACCCACCCTGGTCCTCACTGTGGACACACAGCTCCCTTGGAAGCAAACAAACGTATGGCCTTGGTGTAGAACTTAACTTTCCCATGACTCCATGAGAGGAAGGCAGTGGGAGTTTACTTTTCAAATAAAGACTGAAGGAAGCCAGTTTGAATTTCAAGTCAGCTTTAGCATAGCCACTAATGGCCTGCTGGGCCAGACATTGATTCTGGTAACAAGTGGCTTACAGGTCTGTTGTGGTAGCGAGAACTGGCTAAGTTCTTGAGTGGTTCTCCTGAGGGCAGAAACACTGTCCTGTCCTTTGTCCCGTCCTCCAGGAGAGTTCTCAGCCTCCGACAGCTCCCTGACTGACATCCAGGACACTGGAAGGCAGCCCATGCCTGACCCTGGCCTGATGCCCCTGCCTGACACTGCTGCAGATTTGGATTGGTCTAACTTGGTCGATGCTGCCAAAGCCTATGAGGGTGAGTCCACTGAGGGGCACATAGGACAGCGCAGGGTCCTGCAGGACGGCACTTCAGTTTTCTGGGGGTGTGCTCACCGCTGACCACATGGCTGCCCTGGACATGTTGGTGGCACCCACACTTCACCTGCCTGGCGAAACCCAGCCAGCCAGCAATTATAGAGCACTCAGTAGGGATTAGACTGATGGAACCTGGTGTTCCCTCCACACAGGAGTTTAAAATACAGATGCAGTACTTGCCCACATGTGGGAAAGGCAGAGAGTAATGAAATCCCTGCTCTCAGTTCACTGAAAGCAAACATTCAGAGAGTCTCTCTTCACATCATGAAGACATTGTTGTGGTTGGGCCGGTGGCTGCATTTACTGATGCTAAGGCAGGAGGATCACAAGCTTAAAAAGAGCCCCACTTGGGCAACTTAGTGAGATTGTCTTAAAAAACAAGAGAGACTGGGGATATATCTAGTGGTATAGTACTCCTAGGTTTGGTTCCCAGTAACCCCACCCACACAAACACAGGACCAGCACACAGGTGAATATGTCAGGATGCCTGCCCTGCCTGGCCGTGCTGCATCTCTACAGTGCTGGATGTGAGCTCTGCCTTTCTCACACACTTCTACATGTGTAGTAGCACATTTGCCATCCTTACTGTTCCTTGGCCAACGTGCTGGCCATGTGCTTGCTCTGTGCTGCTGGTTCTTAGTCCAACACCTCAGACTGGGATGAAGTGAGAGGACTAAAAGTAATGCAGCATGTATTGACATATCTTTTCTTGAGGAAATACTTTAAAGTGAGTATTATAAAAATTTTGGTATTAAAATGTTTCTTATTTTATGAGAGCAAAGTATTTTTTTTGCTTCTGTTTCAGAAAACTGAAAGTTGCAGTTCCAATCAAGTTTCAATTTGGGTAGGAAATTTACTAGGCCACAGAATACAAAACTTGACCGACGGCCATTGCCTACATGTTCATTTAGCTTATGGAAGTTCCATAGCACTAACTTGGCTTTTTCATTTGTTGGTTAATCGCCTTTATATGAATTTTACATTGTTTTTTTGTTTTTGTTTTGGTACTGGGAATCAAACTCAGGATCTCGAACCTGCCAGGCAGGCACTATGCCATTGAGCTAAATCCCCAGCCCTATTGGGCTATTTTGTTTTTTGTTTTGTTGTGTTTTTTGTTTGATTTTTGTTGTTGTTTTGGTTTGGTTTTTTTGGTAGCGGTGATCGAACTCACAACCTCGCATTTACACAGGCAAGCACTAGAGTCACTGAGCTAAATCCCCAGCCTGCTATTGGGCTGTTTTGAATCAGAGGTTAACTTAAGCTGAAGCTGACCACAGGGGCCAGGCATTTTGTGTAAAACTAAGTAGTTCTGAGGACTTTCATTTTAAATCTGGAATGCATTGCTCTCACCAGTAGATTGAAAGCCTTGGTTTGGAAACTTGGCACAATGCCTCTTTCTAGGGAAAGATTTAATAAATACCACGTTGAAGAGCAAGGAAAGTTAGGGAGAGGACTAGCTAGAAATTGATTCACAAAGCTATTTTTTAAAAGGAAAGTTACAGTGTTGGTGTCTTCTTTTAGCTAAAACAGTAATATTTTGCCCATGAGGATTGGGAAATGATGTCTAGTCCAAGCCTGTATGTTTAGTGTATGTGCTGCTGAAGCGAGCACGAAGCCTGTATGTTTAGATATGACTGTCCATGTAGACCAGTTGTGAACGTTTGATAGATGAGCCCAGGTATATGGTTCCAAAATATTCAATGTTTCTCTCTCACCTCATTCCAGTCCAGCGAGCTTCGTTTTTTGCTGCTAGTGATGAAAACCATCGCCCCTTGAGTGCGGCATCCAACAGTGATCAGCTTGAGGAACAGGCTCTGGTTCAGATGAAGTCTTACAGCAGGTTGGTCACCATCCTGCACCCCCAGCGGTGACAGATGTGGTAGAGAGGAGACGGAAGGCACGTGGAGTAGCTGAATGAAGCTCATCACCGAAGTGCCATTTTGCTTATTAGTTAAAATGCTTCATAACTAGGTACTATAAATACAGTTACAATGCTCTTGAAGGCTTAAGGTCATAGTTGTGAATATTTATTACAATTTAATGTCAGTACATTTTATGCGCTCAGGGCTCACAAGGTAAGGAAGAAAAATCAGTTGCATTAAGCATCTGTAGGTGCTGTGCTGTTTAGTCACACTGTCTGGTTTTCAGCCTCTTATGCAGCTGCCTTGATGGCCACATTTTAAGTGTGTAAGTCTTGTTTTAAGTCTTGTAGTCCCCAGTGCACTGCCTCAGATCTCCTGAATCCCCCAGTGTCACAAAGCAGGACCATCAGGGTATTTCAGAATGTGTGTAAAATACAGGGTAATAAAGAGTAAGCAAGAACTGAGGTCCATGGGTGTTCTGAGTGGAGAGCACAGACTTTATGGCTTCCATTTAACTGTGCAAAGACTGAATTCTTTATTTGCCCCCTCATTTGAAATGGTAAGGTTGTTAGGGTAGACTTGTAATATTCCTATACATTAAAGCATCACTGTGGCCAGCCATGGAGCACGCAGTACACATCTCTGGCTGCAGAATAATTTATTATAGATTTGAAGTCTCTTCTCTTAAGACTTTGAGGCTGATCATGAATCCAGGTGTCTGTAAAACATGGTAAGAAACAGTCCCATGCAAAGCAAAACTGATGTGGTTGTGCTGATGTGTTGTGGAACTCAGAACTCAAGGGCTCCTAAACAACTCTCCTAGGATGTGCTTTTGGTGAGAGAGTCCAAGAGTGCTAAGAGGCAGATGCCACATTTTACTCTCCTCATTTGGATGGCTGGGGCAAGCAGAGTGGCAGTAAACTTGGTCACTGAGAACTTAAAAAAAAAAAAAAAAAAACAGCAGAGTCAAAGGAGAAGCCAAAACAAGCTTAGGATGAGGTCTGTAACAAAGACAAGTCTGAGAAAGGATCACTATTGATAGACTCATAGAATGAGTGACAATTGGCCCTTTTCTTTGTTCAGTATGGACTGAACAAATATAGATGAAGTACAAGGTTTGACTGAAAACTACAGTGAATGTTTAAATTTCTTTAAAAACATTACATTAAAAGACACATTGCCAAGACAATGGAATAGGTGTGCTCAAGTCAAGAGGAAGTTTGTTTGTTTGTGTTGGGTATTTGCCTATTTTGAGGGGGGTTAATGGCACTGTGTCTTTTTATGTAATAAATTATTTTACATCCACCATATATTAGCCTGCATGTGTTTTTCAATATTGTCAGTGCTCTCTCGGAGATATAATTTATTTGAAGAATCTTGAGAAGTCTAGATTGGCTCCTGAGAGTGGGGTCTGTCCTGAGAGCCTGCGCTGGCTCTGGGAAGGACATGCTGCTCCCCATCCGCTGGCCTCCCCTAGTTCTGCCACATCTTTGGCACTGGCTCATCTCAGAACTGACAGTCGGTGAACCACAATGTGTAGTTGTGGAATGCAGTCAACCACTCCCTTTTAATGCCCATTCATTGTCAGCTTTTAGTTGGTGCTCCGTCTTAGAAGTTTAGAAGTCATTCTTCATTCATCAGCAGCCTTGTCAGACTGCTGCCAGTCTGGGTTTGTGCTGGAGCTTCTTGTAAACAGAATAAGCACAAGACATTGACACAGTTCACTGTAGTCAGGGTCTCTAACTTGAACTCTGACTTTTGAGGAACACCTTTATCCCATGACCGAGAAGATTCAGAGTCACCACGGCTTCCCCTTTAACCTCTGGGCAGAGGAGCTGCTTGCTTTCCCTGTGGAAGATGGCAGGATCTCTGCTATGACTCTGGGGCCATAGAATGTGGCTAAAACTCACTAGGAAACTGCAGACAGTTTGGACTGCCAGGTAGAAGAGAGAGAGCATGCCAACAGAGGAGTTCGGTCCTGCATGGCCTGTCTGACCAGTTAGCAGCCTTCTGTCCTGTGGCAGTCACCTTGGCATGGCAGTATTAGCACTTAAATAAAATGTGAGTAAAGAAGAGAACTGTTTGTGATTGTTTTTAAAATACTTTAAGATACTGAGATTAGTGCTTGAGATGTAGGCAGGATAACTTAGTTGCAGCTGCACAGGTGACTCCAGCCCATCTTCTTGGGAACCAGACTGCCCTATCCAGACAGCCCCAAGGCAGAGGCTGCATCAGCCCTCACCCCCAGGAGGAGCTGTCCTGAAGCCCACTTCAGAGATCCCTGGGAAGTCACTGTGCCATATAATTATTGTGTCTGTGTTGCATTGCCAGAAAGTACCCCTTGTGCTGCCAGAGACCTTTCTGCCTCATTGGCATTTCTTTGTCAGAAGATGCAGCAGTTTAACAAAGGAAGCTGTTGATTGGCTGTTGTTCAAGACTGTATTAACCTTTTATTAAATCACCATTTTCTTCCTTAAAAATGCACATTATGTTGCCTTACTAATTTGACATTGAAAATCCTTTTACAAATACAACCTCCTCAGATTCACAAAACAAAAAAGACAAAAACCAAAAAAAAAAGAAAAGAAAAACCAGCCATGGAGAATCCTGCCAATGTGGCCTTTTGTTTCTTGTTTCCAGCAGTAAGGACTCTTCACCCACTCTGGCTTCTAAAGTGGACCAGTTGGAAGGGATGTTGAAGATGCTTCGTGAAGATCTGAAGAAGGTAAACCTGTTCTGAGCACGCGTTGCCCGTGTGTGGGAGCACACTGCCCTGGAACTGTGTGAGCCCTGCTGAAGCAGTGTTGGCGGAATCGGTGTGGGTGTTTATCTCTGTGAGACTTTTCTGAACACGCGTTCAGGGCATGTGTGGCTAAGTCCCCCAGACATTCATGGTGCAAAAAGGCCCTGCCACCTGAAAATAAAACCTGTTCCTTTTTTTGTGAAAGACACTGAACCTCAGCCAGGCCCCTCTGCCCCTGTTCAGCCTCCCCAACTCTGTATAATGTATTAGTACCCCAGACCCTTTTGAGTCCTTGTTATTTGACTTTTTGCACCATAATTAATAAATATTTTGCTTCTTGGGTATCAAGAGAGTAGCCATCAAAACAATTGCCTAAAATTCAAGATTAACAAAGACTCTTTAAGATACACATCAGTGTATTTGCATTTTGGGCTAATCCTGTAGAGTTGGATTAACCCTGATCCCTGGGCCTAGAGTGGTTCTGCCCCAGCAGCAGATGCATACAGGGTTTAGTGAGGTGAAGAATGGGAACCCCCATAGCGACTCCCAGGAGTGGAGCGGGGTGAGGCTTTTCTGGCTCAATTCTACTTCCTCCCTCCTAGGAGAAGGAAGACAAAGCCCACCTGCAGGCAGAGGTTCAGCATCTGCGAGAAGACAATCTGCGGCTGCAGGAGGAGTCCCAGAATGCCTCAGACAAGCTGAAGAAGTTCACGGAGTGGGTCTTCAACACCATAGACATGAGCTAGTGACCGCAGGGCGACAGGAGAAGGATCCGCCCCCTTCACATCTGTCCTTCACGCCCTGGAAAGCATCCTCAGAGCACCTTCCCAGCTACCCACTTTGCCCCCTTCCAGAGAGTGCACAACACAATTGCAGATCAACAATCATTATCTGCCTTTTGTAGAAAAGAAAAACAAAGTAAATAAAAATTTTAAAAAGTAAAATAAAAGTTTAACTGCTAAAATGTGAATGTCTTTATTTTTTTGCACAATAGCTTTATCTGTTATGTATTTAAAAACAAAGCAGACCTAAGCCCAGGGCACCCCCTGGCCTATCTGCCTGTTCCCATCAGCTTTCTATTTCAGGTAACCCAAGCTTTCCCTGTTACCCTGACAAATGTCGCCATTCCCAGGAAAACATTTTTAAACTTGTTTATTTGGTGAGCAGGGAGGCATATTTCTTTGTAAAATGCCTGGAGAGGGAGGGGCCTTGAGAAAAAGTCAGCCTCCCTTGAAGGATTTGTGTGTGAGCTGGTGCTGTTTGTACACGTCTTCCAGAGACCAGCAAGCTCATCTCCGGCAGCGAGTCAGCAAACCAGAGGCACTGGCTGACCTGCTGCCATGCCCCCATCTGGGCCTGCATTATAACATCACTTCTCACCCTTCCGTTCCTTGGGAAGATGGTCCCAGGTACACTTCTCAGACACTGGGCTGTTCTGTTTGGCTGAAGTGAACCCCACTAAATTGAATCAACCTCCACAGCTTCCTAGCTCCAAATGTTAGTTGGGCCCCAAATTCCTCCACACTGTAAGTTTATCTGTATGCATTTTGAGTGCATTGTAGTAAAACTATATATAGTTTTTGAAATTGTTACAGGTACAGCAAAACTTTTAAGTTTATTCAAATAACTATATTAACAAATCCTTCATTCCAAAGCAAGACTTCACCAGTATTTGTAACTAGGAAAATTTAATAATAGACCTTAAGTCACGAATTTTAATTATTGTTTATTAGGAGCAATGACTGTAATAAAATGGACTTGGAAATCCGCATGTCCCAGTATGAAATTTAAGCACGGCATTTTCTTCATCCTTTTGTAGCCATCCAAAGGAGTCTGCTGCAGAAATTATGAATGTGCTATTTTTCCTGTCTAGTGATGCAGGTTGCTTTGGTGCCCTGGGCCTTCTCTGCTACAGAGCAGAGACATGGGGCCAATGAATGTTGACTGGTCTAAGGAGACCCTCTTGTTTCTTGCCTTCATGATTGCCATTAAACTGACCCTTCCACTCCTTCAGTGGCAGCTCTGGTCTAAGGGAACATTCAGCAAAGCTAGCAGCATGTGCTTGGAAGTTTCCTTCCTTAAATAGTCTCAACTCGGGCCTCCCTCCATCCCTGAAAGAGACAGGACGAGTTCACTCTTACCCTCTCACCCTACCCACTACCAGATCTTTATGCTACAGGTTCATTCTTGATTGTAATTTTTCCATGGAATTTTTTTCCTAGTAATATTTCTATCATGGAAATAGGAAGATTTCGGAATGCTTTGTGACGATTTCAATTGTCTGTCTCTTTCTTTCTTTAACTTGTATGAAGGAGAGTGTATGTTGTGTAATATCCCTTTGTAAATGAGAAATACTGCTACTATCGAAGCATTCTGAAGTCTTGCTTATCCTGAGTTTTGTTTTCATTTTTCTTTGGGGACTTGGGGCAAGCTATTTATTAGAGTTTTGCAACAGAGTTCTTGTTTGAAGCCTCTAAAGACTACTTGTAAAATTCAAACAATAAAATTAATTTTAAATGCTCTTTTAAAAATGCTTTCGTGTTAATGCTTGCAGTTTCTTATTTGAAAGGCCACCCAGTAACTCACTGATCCTCCTTGCATTCCGATCTTTTCATCATGCTGTTATCACTGAAGTTGATTCTTGAAAGTTTCTGTCCTTTTCAGAATTCTACAAATCTTTACTCTGTTGACACTGTGCTTATGATTTTGTATTTGCAGGATACTTTTTAATTTGTTGCCTCTTCATTATCCCCTTATGAATTTTCCCTAACACTCAGTGCCAGATGTTGTGTGCTCAGGGAATACAAATCCCTGTTAATATTAGACTGCAAAATATAATTAGAAAAGTTAATCTAATGAAAAAAATCAGTGCCTTCTGAAGTCAAACGGAACCCTTTTTAACAGCACGTCACTGTTCCTCTCTGGTGGTGCAGCTAATTGAAAGCTGATAGTTTCTTCCCTTTATTTGGCTCAACAAGGTGACATATTCTAGGATTACAAGTCTAGGATGAGAATGGATGCCACAAAGAATTATGACTGACACATGAAAGGGGTGTGTTCAGACTGTGATTGTTAACAGCATTTGGAGAGTCTTCTGGAGGGCTTGGCCTGCATGTAGTGAGTTCCCAGGAGAAGGTGCCGTTGGCCTGTGTCAGTGGAAGTTGTTCTTTCATGAGGGACCTAGAGAGGCCAGTTGGCTGTGTCCGTTTCTGCAGCAGGCACTAAGCAAGTGGGGTTCCCAACTCCTAAAGGTATAAGAATGATGTTCACAGGCAAAAGAAACAAGGCAAGTAAATAGTAGAAAGAAACCTAAGCCACTTCTAATCTCATAGTTCAACACGCTGGTAAGTATCAGGTGCTGCTTCCCCAGAATTAACAAAATTGAGTGTAAGTGTAAGGTCACACACCTTAGGAACACAATTAATAGTCTTGGCTTTGTTACACTGTTAACTGGCAAATGATGCCAGAGTAATGTAGCATAGTCTTTGCTATAAAAGGATTTTGCCACTAATGACCTGTCCATGGGAATCATACTTTGATGAAGAAGACATTTGACTTAGACTAGGGCTAATCTTTCTGTTAAAATGGTGTCAGTATCCTTAGGTATTACCTATCCTCTATGAGGGTGGTTTCCTCACTTAGTAAAATGGTAACGGTGCCATTGTTGTATGGATTAAATGGGGCCATGTGTAAAGCCAGTGACGGTGAAACCATAGACATCCAAGCTATGGAGCCATCGAATCAGCTACACTGAGGATGGAGACAGGAGACTGTTAGTCACTCACTTCCAAATTTGGTCCAGCCTTCCCACCCAAATCTCCAAGAACCTAACCTCAAAAGTACCCAGAAAGTAAATTTCACAGCTGTCCTACCTGGCCCACATTACTAAAAATACTTTAGTGTTCACATGGTACACAACCCATCCTCTGTGCTACTGGCCGGGGAGAAGTGGAGAAAGAAAGGGTGGCTTATCTTCTGTCCTTTACACAAGCTGTAGCTCAAATGCCTGAGACACTGGCAGTGTTCTCTGAGGGTAATGATGGCATTGCTTAAAGGGGTTGTTTCCTACTGCTTTGGCCCTCTTGCTCCCTTCTCCGCATTGTGCTCCTTTGATGTCTGGTCAGTTTGTGTCCTTTTAGTCCTTCACCCGTTGAAATCAAGCATCCCCCACCTTGCCATTGTGCATCTGAGGCATCACATCTGAGATTAAGAGAGCTTTTTCACCTACCCCTTCTCCTATTACATGTCACACTATACCCTTTTAAGTCACACTTGCTTCGGTCTTGTGAACATGCATCTCAAATTTCCTTCCATTACTGACTCCCAACTCATTGTGCCTCCTAACTAGCTCCTCTGCCAGGTACATATGGGGCTCACTGTATCCTTCAGTCTGCACTTCTCGTGCCCCCTTTTCAGCCTGAATGATCGCCCTGAGCTCTGGGTACCTTAGTCTATGCCTGTAGATAAATACATTCCTTTGGAGATTGTATCACATGTTCTGCTAATGCATCTGTGGTTCCTTTTCTTTACCCAAAGTGCTATTCTATTTTAAATGGTTGCTCTCCCCACACAGCTTTTAGATCTTGTTAGCATATTCCTGAGTCTAGTGAGCCCACCCGCTCATAGCTCTCCTGGGTATTTTGTAGTCCAGCATTTAAGAAAAGCACTGTAGAATGACTGTCTACCAAGAAAATGCAGCCCCTCTGGCACAAGTAAGTGGCTTAGGAGAGGATGGGTTACCCAGTTCCCACCAACAGTTCCACGTCCTCGCATCTAAAACACTCTCAGCTCTCCATGCACATTTAGGTGAGCTGCCTGGTAAGCAGACATTTGAGTCTGTCCTCGGGATCCCATGACCAAGCCCAAGGAAATCATTTCCTTCCCCAAACCACCTGTCCATACACACTTACCTTCTTCCCTACCCTACCTTCCTGGGAGTGAAAGCTCTTAGGAAATACTAAGAATTTTATTCAGGTAGCAAACTAAGTTACTAATAGTTGCCTGGAGGTGGTCTCTTAGTCACTTTCTTAGTAAAGAAGTAGGATGGCTTTGTAACCAACCCGGTAATTTTTGTGAAGCACTTGAGGGTTTTTGAAAATAGTTCTTATAAGAACCTTAAACATTGCTCTGCAATCTTAGACAATGACTGCTTAACGGACTCTTAGATGGAATAAGACTCAGCCTAGTGTAGACACATCCCAGGTTGATGAGGTTGTACCTATTAAAACATTCACTATATTGTCTAGCTTACTGTAAAAGACAGCAGTTGTAGGACGAGCTAGGATTTTGTTGACAGGAACCAGGAGTGGTGATCTGAGGGCATGTGGGATAGGGAGAATGGAGCTAGCACACACTGTCTTAAAAGCGTTTGACAGACTGTATGAAAGAGATCCCATTCTTGATCTTTTGTAGCCCTAGCAGCAAAGTTGGCATCAGTGAATAAACCTACAGGGGGCAGATTTGTTTGCAAGCTGAGTAGGCAGTTTGAAGTTGGGAACCAGCCTAAGAGCCACAGTGCAGAGACCTCCTCCCTCCCCTCTGTGTAGTGCACCCTTGTTCTCTTTAAATAAGTTGGTCATCATGAAACACAGAATTGCAATTGAAAGGGGCTGTTCAGGTCACAGTTCTGCCTCCCAGCCCAGAGTCTGCCTCTTCATTGTCTTGCCCTGTGTCCGGCCACTTCAACTTCTTTTTTAAGTACTTCCTTTTATTGAAGGAAAATTCATTTCCCTTTAAAATTTTTTTTATATTAATACATATTTGCAGTACACAGTGATGCTATTTATCAGGGGGATCGGTGAGCAACACATCTTAATTCTTTTTTCATCCCCTGCCCCTCCCACTCCTCCCTGCCCCATCTCTTGGTCCGCTTCCCATTTGCAAAAGGTCTTTTTATTAATATGTTAATGATATGTAAGTAATGTATTCATCATAGGGAGCTGATACATATGCTCACTGCACTTCGTTTTACTTTTCGCAACTACTTCCAGTCCGAGCACTTTGAATTATACAAACCTAAGTTTGTCTTCCCAGGTAGAAACCATTAATACTTCCTGGTATTACTTCTCCAGGACAAAAGTTCTCTATTTCTCAAGTTTTCCTCACATGCCATGGTTCCCACTTCCTCCCCATGTAACAGAATCCTAAAACATGCATTATATGCCCAGTTGCTTTATGTACATTATTCTATTGATGCCTCACAACAGCCCTCTGAGGCAGGTGCTATGAAGTCCTGATATTACAGAAACTGAGGCATAAACGGCTCAAAAATTTTTTTTGTTCCTGGGAATTGAACTCAGGACCTTGTACTTGCCAGGCAGGCACTTAAGCTGCTGAGCTATGTTCCCAGCCCTTAGGTCAAATTTGTTTGCAGCAAACAGCTGGTGAGTGGTAGAACTAAGATTCAAAACTAGGCCTCTGATCCCAGATCCAATATTTAATCATGTTCTCAACTGTATTGGTCACAACTTGTCACCTGCATTGCCTGGTCCCACAGAGCTTTGCCCATGGAGCCGACTTGGAGCAGCACTGGCACTGGGTCAGGTGGGTGGGGTGCTATGGCAGGGAAGGTGACTGGCAGTGAACTGGGAGGCCACAGGACCAGGAGGAAACCACTGTTCTGGGAACCTGTTAGCAGCACGGGACTTAAAATGACTCAGCCTCTTCTTGCAGACAATACAGATGTTTTTTCTATGAATTTCAGTCCAATGAACCATCTTTCTGTCCTATTCAAGGTCAAAGAGGCTTCAGGAAGCCAAGCCCCTGGTTCTCACACTGAAGGATGCATTAGCAGCACCTGGAGAGTTTGTCAGCATTCCCATCTCTGGACTCAGAAGTTCAGTATTAATGTCTGCACAGAGCCACAAATCTTCATTTTAATAAGCACCACTAGTGTTTAAGACATGGGCAGCTCCTGGCCCACTCTTCAGGAAACTGACCTGAGCTCTCCAGCCCCTGGCCAGCTCTTCTGGGCCAGGGAGCAACCAAGGCAAGTGCGACAAGCCAAGGCCTGGAGGTTCTGCTGCTCCACAGGCAAGAGTGGCTGCCTGGAAACCATTTCCATGAGCCCAAAGCAGGAGACCTATTGAGCAGCTACCTAGTCAGTGGCTGATAATTCTCCGCCTCCCCAAACTACACTCAGGTTTTCCTTTTTTAAAACCAAGATGTTGAAGCCAATTAAAATATTCCTTTCAGGACCAACTTTTAAATATTGTACATAACACTTTTCCTTTTATAGAAGGAACTGCAATGGTGTCAGTTTTATACGCTGGTCTAAGCAGATCTCACTGTCTGTATCACTGTAATGTCCACGTTAACAGTGCTGTGTCACAACCAGTGGACAGTGGGAGCCATGGGTTTCAAACTCGATCCCAGTTTGCTGCAGTTTAAAGACAAAGGAGAGATTTCCAGTCTATCTTTCTAAGTCCATCTGTCAGAAAAATGTGCCCTGAGGCCCTTGCAGTCTGCTTGCTAAAGCAACAGACTAAGGAACAAAACATGCCCAGCTCCGGAGTGTAATGCCTGACATAAACCCACACGCTCTTGCCTGCCCGCTTGGTTCTGCAAAAGGCACCGGGGTCAGCACCAGTCAGGACCCCTTCCATCAGCCAGCGCACTGCATATCTAGGGCCACTTGCATGAACTCGTAATTACTTGCTTAAAACAGCAAAGTGCACACCATTTCCCAGCGCAGGAACTGGGGCAGGGCTCAGCCGGGTGAGTCTGCTGCGTGGCCTGCTCGGGATCACACAGGGCCGCGCTCCTGGGCTGGGGGTTCAGAGACGGCCTCATGCTCATTCCTGGCACCTGGGTGGGATCAGCGGAAGGCTGGGCTCGGCTGGGCTGCTTTTCTCTTCTGTAGTCTTGCAGCCTCTGTGCTGTTTCCACCGAGGTAGTTGAACTCAACACGGTGCTCCACGCTCCACAGGGGCAGTGCCACTCCTGAAAGCTAAGGTCAGAAATGGCAGAGCGCCGTTCCCCACACTTTGTCAAGCAAGGGGGAAAACAGATCCTGTCTGTCAAGAAGAGAATTGTCACAGAATCTGCAGCCCTTCTCGGGTCGCACGGGGCTTGGGCCCTCTCCGCACTGGCTCCTAAACCCTCCCTCAGCTGAGGACCCTCCAGACTTCAGCTGGAGCCATAACTCACTGCACTGGAGGGCAGTGCCCCGGCCTCCCCCATCACACCGGGCAACAGCGGGCCCTCGGAAAGTCAGGTATTTTTCTTCCCAACTCAGTCTGTGTCATAGTTTACATCAGAAGAGACTAGTGGAGGGGTAGAACATCCACCTTCACCCCAAACCTGCTCCCTACTGAAGCCAAGAGTCTCAACCCAGAAACCCCAAGGCCAAGGCTGACAGTTGTTGCAGGTGCCAAGAGGACCTGATGCTATGTGACGTGCAGGTTCATCTGGGCGCCCGGGTCAGGGACTGAGTCAGCCCTTGATTCACTCTTAAGAATGAAAGGTTTGCTATACATTTTGGGGGCCACACCCCTGGCGGGAGTACAGGGGTAAGGAGGACAGGCAGGAGGTAGCCTGTGGGAGGCAGCCCCGGAGTAGCCAGACTGTAAGGAATCTTCCCAGCCTCCTCCTCTGCAGCTGATCCAGAGTTGCCAGGGATATGAGGCCCCCAAAGTTCCATTTGTAGGGGTACAACACCCTCTGCCTGTCACCCAGAGGTACTGGGAGGTGGTCCCTGTCCCCCTGAGGCCAGTGCTCAGCCCTGGGTTCTCCCAGTTTAACTGCTTTAAATCTTGTGCTCAGCTATATGCCTGCCAGCTGCTCCCTAATCTTCAGTGCGCCAGAGAAAGGGCAGGAAGGAGCAGCCAGAAGTAGAATCAAGAAAAGTCCTCAGCCGTGGGGAAAAGACACACCCGCGGTCTACAGTGAACATCTCCTGCACCTGTGAGCCACTAAGGACGATGCTGTTGAGGGGTGGAAGGGTCCTCGCCTCCCACCTGAGCGCCTCTCAACTCCCCAGCTCTGCTCTGCTCCCACCCTAAGGCTGAGTCACCCTACTTCTGTGCCACCCTAAGGCTGAGCCTCACTTTATAGGGGTGACATTTACTGTCCCAGGCCTGGAGACACCTCCCCGTGTGCAGCTGTGACAGTTCTTCCCTCCCTTCCATTGGCTGCTTGCAGAGCAGAGGGGGAAGGAATCTGCACCAAGGGGGAGCAGCAGAAGCACAGTTCTTTGCTCAGTGATGAGCGAGTGTAATCTTGCAAGTCTCCCTGGACACAAAGGGACCCAGGCAGCAGAGCACATGCAAGCGCGTTGCAGTCACCTGGTGCCTGTCAAAGGGTGTTAGAAAATTCTAGACTAACGCAGCATCTGTATCCCTGTAACTTCTAACAAGAACAGAGGTGTAAGAACTCGCAATGCATCTGGCCTTTTGTTTAGGCCTCTGTGTATTCTCCCACCCCAGGTGATCTGGGGAGCCCAGCTGGCCCCACACCCCTGCTGAGCCTCAGGAGGGTCAGATCGCTGCGCTGCCGCATCTAGCCAGGGAGCAGCCAGGTCTGTGGGCACCTAGGTGCCTTGCAGCCTGCTGGGCCTGATCCAGTCCCTCAGAAAACCCAAAAATCATCACTTCCTTTCCCAAGGCAGCCCTTCAGCTCTTCAGAGGTGGCTGCCTTACCCTCTCCACATTCATCTTTCCTCCAGACCAAGCCTCATGGGCGGACTGCTGCTACCCTGCCTGGCCTCCGCCCCATCAGCGTCCCGGGTGCCTTGGCCCGGGCTCCCTTCGAAGTGCAACTGGCAGAAACAAGTACAGGGCTCTTGCCCTGGTGGCCACTGCTCCAGTGCTGGAGCCAGTGGCCCCATGATGCAGCCTAAGGTGGCCCTGTCATTGTGACCAGAGCTCAGATGTTCCCCTGGGCACTCTTCTAGGACTTTCCTTTCCATTCAAAGCCAGGGACTAGAAGAAGACTTGATATCTGCCCCACGTAAATGTCATCTTTTTATTTATTGTTTTGGTACTGGGAATCAAATTCACAATGTTACATGCTTGCCAGGCAGGTGCTGTGCTGCTGAGCTACATCCCCGGCTGACATCATCTTTTTAGACTTGACTGACTCCCATCTGTGGAACAGTTCCAACCACACTGGGGAAAGCTCAGGGGCCCCTGCTCGCACTCTTCCTGCTGGGCTTGCTCCTGGTCCTCCTGCCCTCCCTGTTCCCGCGGCCCTGGGGCTCCTGCTCTGTGGGATGAGGGAGGAACAGATCGCAGGGCCATCCAGGTTGCTCTGTGGCATCTCCAGGAATCCAGGTGAAAGGTGGAGCTCAGATCTCGTGCTACTGCAGACAGGCTCCAGGGGGACCAGGGAGACCTGGACACATAACCGGACAGCCTAGGCCAAGGAACAGGAGAGAGAATGGCGGGCTTCAGAAACTTCCAGGTGAAGGGTCTTAAGGAGCTCCCAGCACCTGCCTGAAAGCCGTGGAACTGTGAGCAGGAGGAAGAGGGAATCCACTAGGTAGGAGGGAGCAAGAAATCCTGGCCCTGAGCCCACAGGCTCCCGGGGCGCCGGGGGTGTGAAGGAAGGACACGGCACTTCTCTGTGTCTTTATTCTGCTCATTTATTAGCACATGTTTGTCATCATTTCATCAGGTCTTGGCTCTTTGCTTTAATGGGGGCTCAGCCCCTTTTTCGAAATGCTAGTACTGCAGAAAAATACAAGGGACCCTCACTTTTAAGAGTTTTTCCTTTTCTATTGTCGGAGATTAAACCTTATGCATGCCAGGCAAGTGCTCTACCACTGAGAAACACCCCTAGCCAAAGAATGTCTTTTTTAAAGCCAGACATCATCCCAGAGTTGGTTAAGAAGCCAATCGACTTCACTACCCTAAGATGCTTCTTAGAGAGGGTTCACCCAGGGCTGACAGAAAGAGCTGCTCCAGGACTTCTGTGCACTACCAGAGGGAAGATGCAGTGGTTAAGTTGCTCCAGGGAGCCAAGACTGGCTACAGAAAAAGAATTTAAAAGAAGAGACAGTCCTCCTGGTATGATGCTGTAAGTCGCTGCAAAGAAAAACCAGGTTTGATAGAAGAAAGCTGGAATTTCACCTGCTTTTTAGCAGCATAGCAACTGACATGTTGAGAAGGACAAAGGTGGTGAATCTGGAAGGAAACCACAGATGCTGTCTCTGATTCCTCGGGAGTCCTTCACTTTACAGTGGTCTCGAATTTCTGCGAGCCCAGTTTGCGTGGGGAGGAGCCAGCGAGCCCTGGGTGTGGGGTGGGGGGAGCCGAGTGCAGTTCCATCAGCGGGCGGCTGGTGCCCTCTGCTGGCTGCATCGAGACTTGCTTCCAGCTATTCGCACTGATTCCCTGGCCGGCTAGGAGCAATCTGATAGCAAAAAGACCTGGCTCAAACCTAAGGCTTTTCTGGAAGTGCGATCCCCACTGTTTTGACTTAAAGGGGACCCCTAACCCTGCCAGTGTCTTCGCTGACCATTCACTGAGGTGAACCCCTTGGGAGCACAGTGTCTTTTGAAGATTTCTTTGAGGAGAGGCAGATGAAGCAGATTTTCTGCCAAGTAAAGAGAATTTTCAGCACACGGAAAACATGGCTTGGCTTAAGCCTGGAAAGCCATCAGAGGAAGAAACTTCTGTTGATGGTTCCCGTTGTTTTCTGCCCAGAATCTCCATTTTCCTGAAGCTAGGGCTGGGGATGCAGGGGCCCAGCGAGGACCCTGGACATGGTCATCTCCTACTGGGTCAGGCTGAGAAGCTAGTGTATTTTGGTAGGAGGCTCTCTTCTGCCCTCCCAGTGTCATATAGAGATACTCCTCCTCCCTGCCTGGTCCCTCGATGCTTCCCTGCTGAGCGGGGGCCTGGCGGTCACAGACCAGGCTGGGCCTGGCCTCTCCAGCTGTGTGCAAGGGACACCCTCCTCTGGGGCTTGCCTTGCCCTGGGCCACAGCCCAGGACTTGGAAGCACCTGTCCCCTTCCTGAGTTTGGGGACATGTCTGTCCCTTTTGTTCACTCTGTGCAAAGCGGGATTATGACAGAGCAACTTCAGTTTATGGGTTGTACACAGACACACCACCCTGAAACCTAAATGAGCATTAGGAGAAAATGAACTTGTCAAATACTCTTAGCATCAAAGTAGAAGTGTTGCTTCTCAATCACGGAAAGTCTCCACTTTCCTGCCCCTTTCTTGTCTTCAATTCTTGTTTTCAATTCTTTGATACAACAGGGGCGTTTGGTGGCTGAGGAACGTTTTCTACTAAATAATTCACATTACTCTTACGTGTGTATATATAAAGGCCAAGTATTAACATTTGAAGTGAAATATCAGTTCTTTTGTTTTTTTTTTGTACTGGAAATCAAACCTAGGACTTTGCACTTACCAGGCAGGCACTGTGTCTCTGAGCTATATCCCTAGCCCGAAATATTAGTTCTTTACATTGACAAATAGACAATGAACCTGAAATTTAAACAGTTCTAGTTTTAGAAAAATGTTTAGTGAGATTTAATCTAAATTTAAAAGCTTTCAATAAAAGTTCTCAACTTTTAAAAATTGTTTTACTTATTTTAAAATTATTTTAATTTTAGTAAGTAATAAAAACAGTGACTATTTTAGTGAAAAACATCTTGCTTTAAAAACATGATCCAATTTAATATTTTAAAGTTTTGCTTGCGGTTTTGGTATCAGGAACTGAACTCCGGACCTTACGCTTGCCGGCAGGTACGTGCACCACTGAGCTATATCCCCAGCCTTATTTTAACATTTACATCATGGTAATTTACATTTTTGTAAAGTACATGTTAAAATGCACTGGGAATGCAATTACATTTTTATAAAAATCCTTGCAAATAGGGGAACAAGATAAAATGGAAATCATGATAGTGGAGCTCCAAAGAGGGGAAAAAAACAAAAACTGAAAAGAGAAAAAAACCAGAAAATCTTAGGAGAAATGGGCTGCATTGGTTTTTAACACTGGACTTGCTAAAAGTGAGCAGGCCGGCCTATCCAAAAGCTCTCCTGCCATTATTAAAGCTGACAAAGGAAGGCTGAACCCCCAGTGGTCAAGGTGTTCAACTGAGGGAAGGAACAGCAGTAAAGACCTCAAGTGATGACATTAGGTGCCCACCATTTAGCCAGTGTTGCTTTCGATGGTAATCATAGCACACTATTTACAGAAAATAACGGCCCACATTAAAGTTTACTAGAAATGAATTTGAAATTTGATGCTAGGATGGTGAAAATACGTTCTCTGGATAAGAATTTTAAAAATAACCCCTCTCTGGGGTGAAGACTTCAAAAAGGATTCTTTACAAGTAATAAAGTAAAAGAAGAAAAAAATAGAAAATATATCCAAATTAACTGGATCACACTGTGGACAAGTAATGCCAAATAATGAACACTTCACATACTTATCACTGGACTATCAGAAGAAAACAAAGACGTGGAAATTAATGTTTTTAATTGGCCGAATATTGCAAACAATTTTTTTAGTATCTTATGTATCTTATTATGTATGTACTGCACTTGTAGTATATAGTAATCCCACTCATAGTGGGAGATCCGTACATGTACATAAAAAAAATTCTTTCTTTTTGTCCTTTTCCCTTCCCCTCCCTCCAAGCCCTCTTCTTTCTCTCCCCATTTTTATAAACTATGGTATTTTCATTATTTTCTTTCAATTCTTTTTTCCCTTTAAATCCTTCTCCCTTTTGCTCCCCCCTCCCTTGTTTCCATTTCCATTTGACCAAGTTTTTCTTACTTCTGAATATTTATCCTTCATCTTGCTCCTTAATTATACTTTAGGTTCCTCATACAAGAGAAACAAACCAGTTAAACTTATTTATTTCACTTAACATTATGGTATCGAGGTACATTCATTTACTTAAAAATGTCTCGTGTATTTCTCTTACTGGAGTGTAGTACTCTGCTGTCTATGGCCACTCCACGTCTATCTGTTCACCTCTTGATAGGCATCTGGGCTGTTTTCAATATTTAGCTGTTATGAACTGTGCTGCTATAAACATGGGTATGCATGTATCACTGTATGAGAACGTTTGGGGAGATACATACATAACTGGGTCAAATGATCTGGTAGCTTTAGTTTCAGTTCTTTTTGCATCTCCATACTAATTTCCATCTTGGTTGCACCAATTTACACTCCCGCCAGCAGCGGGAAAATGTTCCTTTTTCTCCACAGCCTCCCCAGCATTTGTTATGGTTGATTTCTTGGCAATAGCCATTCTTTCTGGAGTAAGATGGAACCTCAGTGTGGTTTTCATTTGAATTTCTCAAATGACCAGTAAGGTCGAACATTTTTTCAGGTGTCTGTTCATTTTAGATGTGCATTTTTGGATTGGGTATTCAAATTTGGGGAGGAGGTGGTTCGGATTTCTTTTGAGTTCGTTATACATTTTAGAAATTTGACCTGTCATGAGGAGTAGCAGGAAAGATTTTTTCCCCATTCTGTGGGTTGTCTCTTCACTCCATTGGTGATTTCTTTTGCTGTGCAGAAGCTTTTTAATTTGATCACAGTCATTCTTTGTAATATTTCCTGTGCAATCGGAGTTTTGCTTACGAAGTCTTTGCCTGGGCCTATGTCTCCATCAGTGTTACCTATTCTATCTTCCAGCAGGTTAAGTGTTTCTGGCAAACAATATTATCATATTTAAGTAGAGAACTAAAAAACAAATCTTGATTTTAGGCCTGGATGTAAAGCAGAGGTTTAACGGGAAGGGGTGCCTAGGAAATATTTTAATCTTTACAGCCAGACTGTCCCTCTAGCTCTGCTAGTTATTTTCTGGTCCAGGAAAATGCCAGCATTGGTGCGTGTCAGGCAGAAGTGTGAGGACGCTGAAAGAGACCCTAGAGTCCCAGCCTGGGGTGCAGGCGGTGTTCCTGTGTATGGAGGTGCACACGAGGGGCCTCTGAGCAACTGCAGACCCGGATGTCGGTTCGTCCACACCAGCAGACCAAAGCGAGGCACGCCTGTGGCAGTGCTTAGCCTTCTCTTACCCCTGTCACTTATTTGAGGATATTTTAGCACTTTTATCCTTTAACTGGATTCCCAAACCTTTTAAGAGGTTGAGGCTATTTGGCCATCTGAATCTTTACATTGAAAATTCAATGTAGAGGAATTTACGGGTTCTTCTATATTTTTTAGGTTTCTGTTTGGTTCAACACAGCAGTTTTATACTTCGGGAAGCGGGAACATGAAAAAAAAAATTTTTTTTAAAGCCCTTGCAACTTCCTAGCGGTTTCTAGGCTACTGCATCAGGCTGGGATGCCGAAGAAATCCGACAGCAGTTAACAAGTAAAAGTTAAAAAGGACGGGGTTTATTTTATGTTCAAAATCCAGTTTCGCTGTTTTTCTGACAACACCTGCCAAGTCTCCCTTGCAGTTACGGGGTGAGGGGTGTGTGTTTCGTTTTTGCTTTTTCTAAAGGTGCGAGAGGCTGGCCTGGGTGGAGGACCTGGGCGGGGAAAGCGGAAGCCAAGGCCCTGAAGGTCAGCTCTGGTCCCCCCACAGGTCCCCTGCAGCCCCTCGCGGGTGGGAAGGGGACGCACATTTACTTGCCCCCTGGATAACGCGGCTGTTTCTAATTAGTATCAACACCCGTTCCAGCAGCCGCAAAGAAAGCAGAAGTTTCCAGAGGAGGTTTCTACACTGCGGCTGGGACCAGAGCACCCGGGGAGCAGAGCGGGGCGGTGCCAGGCTGGGAAGTGGCCTCAGGCGTCCAGGTCGTGGGTGCCCGCAGGGTCCCCGAGGGCTGCACCAATGAGGGGACACACAGCGTCAACCCAGGGACAGCGCTGGGGCCGCAGGGGGCTCCCGGGTGCAGCCGCGGCGGAGGGGTCCCTCGTGGGGAGGGCCCAAGGCCGGCGCAGCCCTGCAGGCCCCTTCGTCTCCCCCTCCACGCGCCAGGCCGCAGATGCTCTTGGGTTAAACCAAGAGCTCAGTTACCAGGTGCCTGGTTTTTAAAGAAACCCCAGAAATCTAGAGTTTTCAGTGGACTGAAATCTCCAAGAAAAAACCTTTTTTTGTTTTTTGTTTTTTTTTTACAAAAACCTTTTCCACTCACTTGAGACACATGAGGACCAGAATTTGAACCTTGTGTTTTTGCTTAAATATTTCTCAACAAGTCTTTGGTTTAAATCTTTCCTTATCCACATCCTTCTAGGCTCCTGTTTTGTTTTTGTTTTTTTTTTAAAGACAGGGTTTTGCTGTGTGGCACAGGCTGGGCTGGTCTCTGGAGAGCAGGGCTTAGAGGTGTGGCCTTGCTTTTAAAGCCACACCCTCCCCTCCCCAAGGGGACCCAGAAGGCTGGAGGTGTTGGGTGCTGTCCACCTCCAGGCTGTCAGTGAGTCCAGGACCTTTGGGCTGGGGGGGGTCTTCCGTGTCTGTCCCCCCTGGGGGTCAGAGTCTCAGGGAGCTGCCAAGGCGGGAGTGGGGTGGCAGAAGTCTTGGTGACCAGCGCTTGCCTCCTGGGTGTTTACAGGAATGGGCGTCTGCTCTGAGGAAGTGGGGCACCCTGTGGGGTGACGCCTTGTGGCCAGGGACGTGGCCAGGCCACAGTCCTCCTTGGGAAACCAGGTCGGCTGCCGGTTACCGGCTGAGCGTCAGGGAGGGCTGACCATCCCACAGAGAAAAACCTAGGAAAAAGCGGGGCACATACAAAGATCAGTTTTTAAAAACTGATTCAACTCTTTTCTAGGGACATTTCTTCTAGTTACTTAGTAACTATCCACACAATCTGTAATTAAACACATTTGTGGAGTTATTTTTAGTTACTGTAACTTTTGATCTAGAATGTCCATTGGATTTTTTTTTTTTTTTTTTTTTTTTTTTGGTGCTGGGGATTGAACTCACGACCTCGTGTTTGCCAAGCAAGTACTTATGCCACTGAGCTAAACCCCTGGCCATTGTTCTTTTTATAGATCCTACTCTAAAAGCCCAGTGAAATTCTGTTTGTCCTTTTTTCAGCTGTTTGAACCATACTTGCTTAAAAGTCTTGGTCTGTTAATTCCAACGTCCATATCACCTGCGGATCTATTTTCGTCCAATTTTTTAAAAAAATAGCTACCTGTGATGTAATCTGTCTCATGTCTAAGTAGTACTTATCATGTGCCAGGCATTTTAATTAAAAGACTGCAAAGCCTCTAGATTATTCAACTTCCTCCTTTCCTCTGTTAGAAGTTGAGCTGAATCGAGGCTTTAACACATTTCTGGTTTTGGGGAGACCCGGCCTCCCTCTAGTTTGTCTTTGTTCATGAGATGTGACCCTCTGGTTACCAGCTGAGAACCAGGCAGCTGTTTTCTTCCTTAGCTTTGAAATTCTGAGACCCTGTTCTGCCTTTTGGGGTTGCTGGTTTGGCTTTTTAGCCTCTCACCTCAGAGTCAAAATTGGCCACTCACTGAAAGAGCCTGGCTGTCATTAGAGGCTCCTCCATCCGGGTCAGTCACTCTCACAGGTCCCCTAATACCTCTGCCTTCCAGCACTGGCCCTGGGACAAGAGGCCGGTAGGTCCCAGTGTCCACACCCCGTGTTCCCTGTGGCAGTCATCTGTCCCCTTTTTTATTTCTTGAGCACCTCCAGACCTAGGGCATTTCACGCTTCTCCTCCCAGCACAGCTAAGAATTCAGAGGATGTTTTGAGTGGGAAGTAGCCACTCAAGCCACATTTGAGACTTCTAAAGTCCCTGCCTCAGGACCACGGCAGGTTCCACAGATTCTGCTGCACCCCTGCACCTGGGCCGGTGGGCTCTGCTCCACCAGGCTCATGCTCAGATGTGTCCCTTACCTGGCCTTTCTTGCTCTTATGTCCTCATACTCTGCGTGAGGCGAGGCACAAGTAGGTGTGTGCTCCACACAGCCCATTTGCTCACGACCTCCCCTGGGTGTGCAGTTTGCAGATCTAGACCATGAGAGAAACAGGAAGATGATTGCCTTTTGTTCCTAGACCCAAGACTCATTCTTCAATCCAGCCTCACACACAGTATTTTAATCTCTGTTCTACTTTACACCGGTCAAACCTCAGGCATGCTAAATATTTGCATCACCCCCAAATTCACACATTGAAACTTAAATCCCATTTTGATAATATTTAGGGGCCTGAGGGAGGTGATTAGGTGATAAGGGCTGTACCCTCATGAATAGGATTAGTGTCCTTATAAAAGAGGCCCAAGGGAGCCTCCTTACCTTTCTGGGTATGGGTAATGGGAATCCCCACCCTGGGTGTGGATGGCACCAGCCAATACATTTATTTGTAGCCTGGATGAAATATAAAGGGAACAGGAGGCTGTGACTTCCCTGCCTCCTGCCTGCCATGCTATGGACTGTTTCTCCTCTGCCATGTCACCCTGCTTTGGAGCCAGCCAACAATGGACTGAAATCCCTGTAATTGTGACCTAAAATGAATCTTTCATCCTCCAATTTATGGGTACCAGGTATTTTGTCCCAGCAACAAAAAAGTAGCTAAGGCTTTTTAGTATTTTATGTATAATTTTTGGGGGCAGTGTTAGGGATCAAACTCAGAGCCTCACACATACTAGGCAAATACTTTACTACTGAGCTACACTTCCAGCCCTATAAGATTATGAATGTGGTAATCCGTATCCTCTAAAATAGAGTATGTCGAGCAGAGTGTAATCTTTCAAAGTCTCTACTTCTCCCTTCTCCCTCTCCCTCTCCTGGGTTTCACTATAGCTCAGGTTGATCTCAAATTTGCTGTGTAGTCCAGGCTGGCCTTGAAGTTGTAATCCTTTGCCTCAGTCTCCTGAAAGGTTTACAAATGTGTGTTACCATACTTGGCAGTTTCTGGGTTTTCTATCTTCTCCCTCTTTATTGTCGGATACTCATGTCTGCTAGGGGCTTCCAGTTAAATATTTCTAGTCTTGTGTTGGCCAGATTGTCAGTACTGTAATAACCATGTGCTAAGCAAGAATAAAGACACTTTCTCTACTCGGAAGCTCTTAAAGAGTCACGTGCCCAGCTTTGAGTATGGATGTCACCATGGCCACACTGAGGGTCTACTCTGTCGTGTGGCTTCTGTGTCTGTCACCTCCACATTTGGACTGCAGTAGGTGTGGGGGGTCAGGTCAATGTGCACAGGAGAATGTGCCAACCCTGGCGCAGCAGGATTCTCTAGGTCAGGCTTTGCAAAGCGGTAGCGATCTCGCGGGAAGCAAAAGGCCTGTAGGTGCTACTACCTTACAGGAGAAAATTCTTGCTTGTGTCTTATTTACTTGCAGCTCACACTTAGCAGTGACTCTGAACTACTTTATTTGAAACACCTTAAACGCAGCACCAGCTTTCACCGGGAGCTGAGCAACGGGCCTTCTCAGGCTGAGGCCCGTGTGCATCAGGCTGGTTTAGGAAACAGAACAGAGCCCGCTCAGGGGTTCAGCATGAAGGGAACTCGGTTTATTTGGGAAAGCAACATGGTTTTTAATGGCATTTGTTACTAATACTAGGCAAATGAATTATCAGCTTTGGAGTCACTTAGGTAGCTTTGACAGCATGAAATATGTACAGATGTCAAGTTCCTCCCAGCTGGGATAATGCGTGTTTTGGAAAGATCCACACAGGCAGGCCTTACCAACAGGATTATATCAAAGCAGGAAAAGGAAGGAAATGACGCACACAACTTTATTTTTCCCTTGTTTTTATATTTTAAAAGGTTTTATTTCATATAAGATTGTTGTAGATTTCTTTGGGCTTTTCTTCAAGACTTATTGGCAAGTGTAACTTGATATGTTTTTACTTGGGAGGCATTGTTCTGTTTGTCCTGTGAAGATACATGTGAGTCCTTCTTACTTATGTAAATATGCAGAAAGTTGGCTGCATTAGTCTAGAATTAGTGATAGTAAGATTTTACAATTTTCCAAGGGACCTAGATAAATCAACTTTATCCTACACAGGGTTGGTGTCTGAGGAAGAGAAAGGGCTGATGAAGTGATCCCTGAGACTGACTGACTTCTTCTTTCCCTCTTCTTCCCTCCACCCCTCCCCTTTTTTGAACACATTTATTGAGATATAACTCATGAGCCATACTATTTGTCTATTTAAAGTAGAATCAATGGATTTTAACACCCTCAGAGATATGTGCAACCGTCACCATAGTCAGCTTTGGAACATCTTCATCACCTTGAAACCCACCCCATAACCTTTAGCTGTCACCATCTTATTCCCTTTATTGCCGCCGTCCTTAACAACTACTAATCAACAGTCTCTCTGGATATTCCATAGGACAAAGGTCACGAGCTTATGAGTTACAGATGGGAAACTCAAAAGATTATCAGACATATGCAAGGATATTCAAACTCATTGATTGCCAAATAAACACAAATTTAAATACTCACATAATATTATTTCACATATACCACATATACCACAGTGACAAGAATTAGAAGGCTTAAGGATACCAATTATTGGTATAAATGGGAATATAGAAAACTTTAAGAACAGTCAGTGAGAGTGTACACTGGCATAGCCATTTTGTAAATCACTCTAGCACTATCTGGTAAGCAAATATATTCATATCATATGCATAGCCATTCTAATCCTGGTTGAATTAAAAAAATCACAGGGGTTCATAAGTAGATGAAATTATGTGTGAGGATGTTTATTAGTGTATAATTTAGAGTACTTGGAGTTGGAGCTCCCTGGAGGCCTGAAGCAGGGACGGTAGACACTTAGGCGATATGTTCATGGATTGGATGACTTAAACTTAAGATGAAAATATTCATCTAGTTGATCTATAGGTTCAACAAACCCCTGTCCAAGTCTTTAAGCTTGTTCTGTAGAAATTGACAAACTCATCCTACAATTCTTTTTTTGGGGGGCGCACCAGGGATTGAATTTATGACCTCACGCTTGCCAGGCAAGTGCTTAAACTGCTGAGCTAAATCCCCAGCCCTCATCCTACAACTCTTACAGTGATGCAAAGGACCTAGAACAGCCATTCGTGCTGCTGATGGGACTTCGGGCAAACCCAGCTAACAGAGAACTCGCTGATGAAACGATGTTATTCTCTGAAGATGTGGAACAAAACAAAGCTGTCCTGTCACTGGCTTTAACTCACAGTATACCAGAAGTACTGTCCAGAGCAATTAAGTATTAAAAAAAAAGGTATCCAGATTTTCAGGAAAGAAATAAACTATATTTTTAGGTGACATAATCTTATATACAGAAATTCAAAATAACTCACATAAAAACTACTAGAATGTGTAAACAGTTTCTATAAGTGTGACAGTTAAGTTTGTCATCTTGAGTGGCTCAAAACCTGTCCAGGAGATTAGTAAACTATACCTGTTATGGCCCTGTATCATTTAAGGAATAATGCCAAAAGGTCTAAATATTCAGTACATATGCAAATTTTTCTAGAATATTTTTCATCTGCAGTTGGTTGAATCCTTGGATGGGGAACCTGAAGATACTGAAGGCTGTTTATATGTTGATAATTGTTGAAACTCACAGTTTGATAACAGGGTCTCAACTATACTATTCCTCCTATTTTTGTATATATTTGATAATTTTCATAATATAAAGTTTAAAAGTAAGCCATTAGTGTTCTAGGAAGATTGTGTAGCAAAAAATATGATAGAAAGACTATTTAATGATAAGAATGTATAGTCTTTCATGCTGAATTCTTTACATACTCTTGTTCATTCTTGGTATTATTTCTTGTGCCATTGGGGTTCCATTCAGCAAGTTTTTGCCTGTGCCTATATCTGCAAGAATGTTACAGGGCCAAGGGTGTAGCTTGGTGGCACAGCACCTGGCTGGCTAGCATGAGGCCTTGAGTTAGATTCCGGGTACCAAAAAAAATTTTTATTTATTTATTTATTTGTTTTATCTTCCAGGAGATTAAATGCTTCTGTTTTAACATTTACATCTTCAATCCATTTTTATTTTAGTTTACTACCTGGTGAGATATACAGTTCTAGATTCAGTCTTCTGTGTATGGATAGCTAGTTTTCCTAGCACTATTTTAAAGAAGCTCTCTTTTCTTTCAGTGTATGGTTTTGGAGTAAAAAATAGTAGACTTCCAAAAATAAAAGAGGCAATCAAAAAATGGGCAACTTAATTGGTAGACACTTTTAAAAAGAAGTACAAATGGTTAATACATGAAGAAATATTATTGGCCATTAGAGAAATGCAAATAAAAATACACACAGATACCATCTTACCCCCGAAAGAATGGCTATCATCAAAAAAAAAAAAAATCAAACAATAACAAATGCTGATGACAATGTGGGGAAGAAACTCTTCTACAGCGTTCATAGGAATGTAAACTAGTATAACCACTATGAAACCAGTATGAAGAACCTTCAAAGAACTAAAAATAGAAATTTCACTTGACCTAGCAATCTCCCTTCAAGATATCTTCACAAAGGAGTTATAAAGTCATGATATTACAGAAATACATGTATACTGCTGTTTATATGATTTATAATAGTTAGATTTTTAAAACAGTTTATATGCCTATCAATAGAAGAATAGATGAGGAAACGATAGAGTACTACTCTGCTATAAACAAAGATAAACTTGAGGCATCCGTAGATAAATGGATGCAGTATGAGAACAATGTTGAGTGAAACATGTCAGACACAAGATTAAATATCACATCATTTCTCTTGTATGAGAAACTAATATATATATATATATATACACACAAATAAAGAGAAAAATAGGTAAATATGAAGTAGGGATGTTTATACAATTCCCCAAATTACCAATTTTGCTGTTTCAAAAATATTTTAATATACATGCTAACTTGTTTCATTTATACTACTGATTTCTTAGTTTATTGAAAAGAAAGTTCTGTGTTATCAATTTCTTTTTTATAAGACAGAATCTGTTTCACTTATGACTTGTATTCTGTTATTGCATTATGAAATTTTAGTTGTTTGTAAAATAAAAAATTATTTAAAAAGGAATTGTACATTGAAACTAACTGCCTAGATCTCTACCTGTAAATTCAAAGGAAACCTTTGAGTTATCTTTAGTTAACCATCACTAAAACAAGATTGGCGCGTTGGGACCTGCACCGTGAGGCTGACTCGAGGTGCCAGGAGAACAAGGAACTCCTCCCCTCTCTGGGGGGTGGCTGTGAGCCTGCCAGCACACGGGCTGAGAATCAAACATGCTGTCCTGTCCCCCGTCCCGTGTCCCCCCTCCCTTAGCAAGTGGGAGCCAGTGAACTACACATCTTATGAAAAGATTGGCTATGTTATTTAGTATGAACTCTCCATATGCAAAGATATGGACAACCATTTGGAAGAAAACAAGAGACAAGATGACAGATAGTGAAGATCTCTGGTTGTCTAGCTTTGAATTTTATGCTTTCTTATGTCCTGTTCTGTTCTGTTTCGTTGTGTTTAATTCTACCCCCTTTAAAATAAAATTTAAAAACAAGATACATTTAAACATCTGTATCACAACAGTGGTAGTTCTGTGCCCCAGACTCCAAGCACACAATGTTGCCGTCTGCAGCCTCCCCACGGAGAAACAAACACGAGCACCCACTGGGTGACCCACACACACTATGAGAGCTGCCTGGCAAAGAGCCGCCTGGGACCAGTGGTTCTTCCTCCCACAGTGGGGAGGACTGCGGGTGGACTTGACTTCCCACAAGGTCTCCAGGCACTCTCAGAGCTGACTGCACCCTCCCCTGACGGCCATAGCCTAGACAACTCTTGCCTGTGAATCTGGCTCCTGGTCACCCTATGAACATGCGTAGTAGCAAAGGGCAAATTCTCCAATGGAGTGCAGGACAGGGTGTATCCAGCTGTGACCTGATTCCATACCACTCCTTGGCATGGTAAAGTCTCAGGGACCGTATGTCTCCTCTTACAGAGGTTCTGCTTGTAAGTCTCCTGGAAGCCTGCTTTGCGTCTGCATCGTATCACTGTAGGAAGTTCCTCCACATTCCACAGGCGGTGCCCAACTAGGAGTGCTCAGAGCTGTCTGACTATTGCCCGTTGGGAACAGAGTGGCCAGTTAGGCTCTCCTGTGTGTGGGAGGT
>PVJX010017661.1:0-37940 GCA_004027295.1 Dolichotis patagonum | reverse complement strand
AACCAAAGTACACGGGAAGTACTTCCCAGAATCAATAACTGGGACCACATCTTATTAAAGAGTTTCTGCATGTCAAAAGAGGTTTCCAGCAGAGTGAAAAGAAAACCCACAAATTGGGAAAAAATCTTCATGGACAGTGCCTCAGACAAAGGACTTCTGTCTAGAACTTATAAAGAATTAAAAAAAATCAGACCCTCGAGATTCACAGACCCAATCCAAAAATGGGCATCTGAAATGAATATACAGTTCTCAGATGAAGAAATACGAATGGCAAATAAATACATGAAAAAATGTTCATCATCATTAGTCATGAGAGAAAAGCAAATTAAAAACACACTGAAATTCCATATTACTCTAGAAAGAATGGCCAAGATAGAAAACACTACCAACAACAAGTGTTGGAGAGGCTGTGGGGAAAAAGGAACTCTTCTACACTGTTGGTGGGAGTGTAGACTGGTGCAACGACTGTGGAGGTCAGTCTGGAGATTCCTCAAAAAGCTGGGTATGGACATCCCATTTGACCCAGCTATTCCGCTTCTAGGCATATTCCCAGAAGAACTGAAAATATCATACCACAGTGATATATGTGCACCCATGTTTATAGCAGCACAATTTGTAAGAGCCAGATCTTGGAAACAACCTAAGTGCCCATCCACTGAGGAATGGATAAAAAAGTTGTGGCATTTTTATACAATGGAGTACTACTCAGGTATAAAGAATGATCACATCGAGGTATTTATAAATAAATGGACATGACTTGAGACTATTCTCTTAAGTGAAATAAACCAAACTCACAAGGGTAAATACCTTATAATCTCCCTAGTATGAGATTTAATAAGAGTATATAAGACTTTATGGTAAGCATGAGTCCCCATCTCACAACTTCGAAGTCTTTCAAAGTTTTCAATAATCAGTTGGAATGGTGTTATCCTGTTTTGTTTGACTATATCATACTTGATGATGTGAATAGCAGTTCTGAAGAAAACAAAACATTATGACAGCTATTGCTGATTTAATATCATCCTTCTTAGAAGTCCTACCATGCTTTTTTTTGTACTACTACCATTGGTTCTATCTATCACAGTGTGTCTTATTGGAATTTGAATATGTGTGATAGCTCAAACAAATTTTTTTCTTTTATATAAAAAATGAGATATTACAGTACCCATTGAACATTTTCTGTTATTTGGTTCAGAAAGCCCTGTAATTCTTTCACTCTATGCATGGCTTTATACTATTGTATTATGTTTGATATTATTGTATTTGAAACTATACTCAACTATAGCAGAGTAAGAGATATGGCTTAGCTACTGTTTATGTCCAGTTGTCTTAATGTAAAGTACTGTGTTGCCTATGTTGTCCTGTTGTGATCTGCTCTGTACTGCCCCATTTTGTTTTATTCTCTTTAAAATTAAAAAAAAAGAAAGAAACTAAAAATAGACTATCAAAAATTGAACATAGGCTTGCAATGTGTGATCATGAAAGGGAAGATCTCTTAAAAATAACAAGGAAGCAGGCTGTAACAATACAAAGACTAGAGGATGACAAGAGGATCTATAACTTAAGAATAAAGCATGTTAATGAAGAAGCAGGAATCAAAACAGAAGAATTGCAAAGGCTGTTCACAGAAATTATTATGGAAAACTTCCCAAACATAGAAAAAAGAAATGATATGCAGACGTATGAAGCATACAGACTCCAGCCACCTAAACCCAAAACAGAGCTACACCCAGACACATAATAATCAAGATCCCAGAAATTCAGTATAAGAGCAGAATATTAAAAGCCATCAGAGAAAAGAAACAGATCACTTATAAAGGAAAAGCCATGAAAATCATGGCAGATTTCTCACCACAGACCATCAAGTCAAGAGGAGCTTGGAGTGAAATAATTCAAGCCCTGAAGGAGAATAATCTCCAGCCCAGATTGATGTATCCTACAAAAGTCTCTCTAGAAATTAATGGAGAAGCAAGATGCTTCCATGACAAAGAGGAACTTGGAGAATTTGTGACCACCAATCAAACCCTACAAAAAATAATGAAGGACATTTTAGAGAGAGAGAGAAAAAAAGAATACGAGCATTTCAGGAACAGTAGCAAAGAGGCCTCAGTGAACGGGGCAGACAGTGGAGTGGAAGAGAAAAATAGGCAACCAATGGCAGAAAACTGGAATAGCAGAAATGAGGCAGAGAAGATTGGCTGTAATCTCTAGTATAGAGGGTCTTGAAATACTAACAGAGAGAAACACAGGCAGAGTAGATCAGGAGATAGGGTCCATTGAGATGCTCTATATAGGGAGGCAGTGAGACCCAAAATAAGCAGTGCACCCTATGGGAGTGAAAGGGGAGGAACTGTCTAAAAAAGGAAGGCAAAAGATATTGTTAATGGGGTAAATAGATTTAAAAATTCTACATTATTCTCATCACTCTGCTTAGATGGAATACATGCTGTCCCAATTTGTCTACTTACACTAGGCTTGAGGACAGGGTCAGCTATCCCAAAAATAAGAGGACATGTTATGGTAATCATCCTTAATTTCCTATCAACTTAATCTGAATCCCTGTATAACTTCTACTGTCTTATTGTGACTGATCTCATTTGAATCTGGTTTGTTAAATTGCTATTTTGTATTGACTGGTTTTATTCAAATCTTTTATGATTGATAGCATCAAGTCTAAGAGTATAGGCAACTACACTGAAGATGACAAGATTCACTAGGTACCCACTCTGGTTTGATTATTGCCTGCTTTTGAAGTCTTATAGTATCTCCAATGCTTCGTTTTTATTAATGTTGTTATATACTGCTGAGACATCATGATAACCATTGTAGATCACCTTATATTGTGGTTTTATATGACTTTTTGCTTCATGCTTTTCTAGGAATTGTTTTGTTTTGTCTTTTTTTGTTTTGTTCTTTCCTCTAATGCAGAAAAGATAGATATACATGTAGAGACTCATGCATGTGTTGAGCTTATAAACAGTTTATGAGAACCAACTATGTAATGCATATTGAAATGAACAACTACTTTGAAGAAAAAGGGACACTATAGTACCCAGTGCTGAATCTGAATTGTCATGATGTGAAATCTAGCAATACTATCATTCTTTGTTCAAAGTGAATTTAGCTTGTTTTGTTTTGTTTAAATTCAACAAACATGAAGTTATGGACAGATGTTTTGAATAGAATGAGAGACACTATGACAGCCATTTTTGGCTTCCCTATTGTCTGGTCTTCAAGACCTGAAGCCTTCCTTGTCCTGTTCAGATTAGTTCCATACTATGTTGTTTCATGTGAATTCCCTGTATGTGACAATATGGACAACTATCAGGAAAAAGACAAGAGTCAATAAGACAGAGAGTAAATATCTCTGATTGTCTAGCTTTGAAATTTATGTGTCTTACATTGCTTTCTTGTGACCCACTTTGTTCTCTTTTGTTGTGTTTAATTTTACCCTTTTGATATAATTGCATGCATGTTTGAGTATGTAAGATGGATGACCATATTGCTGTTTTTGTCAGATAATGGAGCAAACTGTTAACAGTCTCACTGTTTGAATGACTACTTCCATGTTTTAATTTTGTAATTTGAACAATGATTTCCAAGATGTCAATATGTAATTTGTCAAGTAATGATTACTTAGTGGGTTTTTTTTTTGTTCTTTTCCTTGGAATTCTGTATTGTTGCTACCCTTTAATCTGTTTTGTTTGGGTTGGGTTTTTTTTTCTTTAAATAAAAAAGTTTTTTTAAAAGAAAGAAATTATCCCATTCATAATATCTGACCATAATGCACTGAAATTGGAACTTAATGGCAAAAGAAATTGTAAAATCTGCATAAATACATGGAAATTAAATAATAATATTTTGAGCAACCAGTGGACTACAGATGAAATTAAAGAAGAAATAAAACAATACCTACAATTCAATGAAAATGCAGAAACAACATATTCTAATCTGCAGGATGCAATGAAAGCAGTCTTAAGAGGGAAATATACAACAATAAATTGTCATTTCAAGAAAACAGAATGAGCACAAATAAACAGCCTAATGCTTCATCTCATGCTTCTAGAAAAAGAAGAGCAAGTTAAACCCTAAGTTCATAGAAGAGAGGAAATTGTAAAGATTAGAGCAGAAATCAATGCAATTAAAACAAAAAAACACAAAGAATTAATGAATCAAACAGTTGGTTTTTTGACAGAATAAACAAAATTGACATCCTCTAACTAACCTTAAAAAGAAAAAGAAAGAAAAAAACCCAAATTCATGCAATAAGGACTGAAAAGGGGGAAATTACTACAGATCCCATGAAAATTCTAAAGATCATGAATACCTGCTTTGAAAATCTCTACTCACATAGAGTAGAAAACACAAAGGAAATGGACAGATATCTAGAAACATATGAATTACCAATGCTCAACCAAGAAGACATAGCAACTTTGAATAATCCAATATCAAGCTATTAAAATTGAAAATGTAATAAAAACTTATCAAGAAAGAAAAGCCCAGGTCCTGACATATTCACTGCTGAATTCTATAAGAAATTTAGAGAAGATTTGATGCTAATACTCCTTAAACTCTTCAATGAAATTGAGAAGAAAGCAATCCTCCCTAAATCATTACTCTCAGAGGCAAGCATTACTCTTATACAAAACCAGAGAAAGACCCAACCAAAAAAGAGAATTATAGGCCAATCTCCTAATGAAAATTGATGTAAAGATTCTCAATAAAATGCTGGCAATAAGATGCAGCAAATCATCAAGAAGATTACATATACATCATGAACAAGTGGGTTTCATTCCAGGAATGCAGGGATAGTTTAACATACACAAATCAATAAATGTAATACACCACATCAACAGAGCCAAAAACAAAAACCACATGGTCATCTCAGTAGATGCAGAAAAAGTTTTCAATAAAGTCCAACACATGTTCATGATAAAAAACCTTCAGAAACTTGGAATACACGGTGTCTACTTCAACCTTATAAAGGCCATCAAAGACAAACCAACAGCCAATATTATACTAACTGGACAAAAACTGAAAGCTTTCACTTTAAAATCACGAACAAGACAAAGATATCTGCTATCACCACTCCTTTTCAATATAGTTCTGGAAACACTAGGCAGGGCAATCAGACAAGAGAGAGAAATAAAAGGAATAAAGATAGGAAAGGAAGAACTTAAATTATCACTATTTGCAGATGACATGAAACTCTATATAGAAGACCCAAAAACTCCATTAGAAGACTACTAGAGGTAATAAACAAATTCAGCAGTGTAGCTGGATACAAAGTCAATGCCCAGATATCAATAGCATTCCTGTACACAAACAAAAAACTCACTGAGAGAGAAATTATGGAAATATTGCCCTTCATAGTGACATCTAAAAAAAAGAGTCAACCTAACTAAGAATGTAAAAGACCTATATGCTGAAAATTATACTATGCTAAAAAAGGAGATTGAAGAGTATATTAGAAAATGGAAGGATATTCCTTGCTCTTGGCTAGGAAGAGCCAACATTGTGAAAATGGCCATACTTCCGAAACTGTTATACAGATTTAATGCAATCCCAACCAAAATACCATCAACATACCTCACAGATCTAGAGAAAACACTCCTAAAATTCATTTCGGAAACAGAAGAAACCTAGAATAACAAAAGATATTCTGGGCGATAAAGGCATTGCAGGAGGAATCTCATTTCCTGACTTGAAACTGTACTACAAAGCCACATTGATAAAATCAGCATTGTACTGGCAAATAAATAGACCTGAAGATCAATGAAACTATTTATAAGAGGCAAGTATAAGTGCAAAGACACTTAACCACCTGATATTTGACAAAGGGGCTAAACATGTTCACTGGAAGAAGGGTAGCCTCTTTAATAAACAGTGTTGGAAAAATTGGCTCTCCACACGCAGAAAAGTGAAACTAGATCCATGCCTATCACTATGTACAAAACTAAAGTCTAAATGGATCAAAGACCTACACATTAAAACAGAAACACTAAATCTACTGGAAGATAAGGTAGGTATAAGTCTTGGAGACATAGGGGTAGGCAGAGAATTCATGAACAAAACGCAAACTGCATGAGAAACACTTCAGAGAATCAACAACTGGGATCTCATATTATTGAAAAGTTTCTGCACTTCAAAAGAAATCACCATCAGAGTGAAAAGAAAACCCACAGAATGGGAAAGAATTTTAGCCAGCAACCCCTCAGACAAACGACTTATATCAAGAACATATAAAGAATGGAAAAACATAAAGCCCCCCAAATTCAAAGACCCTCTCCCAAAATGGTCACATGAGATGAACACACAGTTCTCAGATGAAGATATACAAATGGCAAATAAATACTTGAAGAAATATTCACCATCACTGGTGTTTGACAAATGCAAATTAAAACAACATTGAGATTTCATCTCACTCCGGCAAGAATAGCTGCCATCAAGAAACCAAGTGATAACAAATGTTGGGAGGCTGTGGGGAAAAAGGAAAACTGCTTCACTTTTGGTGGGATTGTAGAATGGTGCAACCACTATGGAAATCAGTATGGAGAATTCTCAGACTAGGATTGAAAGCTCCATTCAACCCAGGTATTCCTGGTTATTTTCCCAGAAAATCTGAAAAGTTCGTATCACAGTGATATATGTGTACCCATGTATACAGCAGCGCAATTTGTAATAGCTAAATCTTGGAAATAACCAAGATGTCCATCAGCCACAGAGTGGATGAAAAAGAAGTGCCATTTTTATACAATGGAATATTACTCAGCTATGAAGAAGGATGATCTTGAGGCCTTCATAGGGAAATGGAGACAACTTGAGACTATCCTCATAAGTGAAATAAGAAAGAATCATATTTATAAATATGACTTTGTATCTCTAGTGTAAGAAACAATAAAAAATGTAGGAGTAATAAAATCCAAAATGTGTAAATGGTACTGTAAAAGAGAGAGGAAAAGAAAGTGCTTGAAAGGATATAACTGCATGTATGGTTAAATGTGTAAGATAGATGACCATATTACTGTTTTTGTTAGATCGTTGAGCAGAACTGTTAACAGTCTCACTGTTTGAATGTCTACTTTGTATGCTTTAATTTTGTAACTAAAGCAACTATTTCCAAGATGGCAGTATGTAATTTATCAAGAGTGATTTCTTAGTGGTTTTTTGTTCTTTTCTTTTTTTCCTTGGAATTCTGTATTGTTGCTATCCTTTTTTTCTGTTTTGTTTTGTTGGTTTTTTTCTCTTTAAATGAAATTTTAAAAAATAGAGTTGTAAAAATAATTCTTTTAAAACAACGACAGGAATATCTCACTGACCTTTGTTCATTTATGCCAAATGAGGGCTTCAAACAAGGAGTTGTGAGATTATATTTAATTCAGAAGCCTCAGAACTGATGGAACTAAGTGTATTTTGGCCATTGGAGAAGGCAGTCAGAATTGTACTCCTAATTTCAGTAACTTAGATTTCCGAATTTCTAGCATAATACAAAAAGGAATATTATAATTATACTGTTATATACATAATTAAACTCCAAAACATGGATACATCCTGTCTTTTTGTATTGCAAGGTAACAATAAGTGGCTGATTAAATGTAAGCAATAGTAATGTCATAGAACAAAGGTTTAGCAGAGGGAAAAAAGAAGAAAATGAAAACCTCAGTGTATACCAAGAAAATGGTACTAAGGGAGAAATGCTCATTATAATTTTCTGAAGGAGAAAAGTCAAGAGATATTAAATGCTAGAGAAGAGAGGTTCATAATCCTTGTCTTAATCAGTCATTTAAAATTAGCTCTTTGGAAAAGGCAAAAATAAATCACTAGTCTGTACACATCTGAATGAAGGAAGTCCTTTTGATCATCAACGCAGTTTCCATTGAGGCCAGGCTTAAATTTCCAGATGATGCCACTCAGGACTAATTATAATGAAATATAAGCATCATCTTTTTTAAAAAATTTGAGTAGTTTTAGATTTACATAAAAATTGTGAAATGGTAGCATTGCAGGGCAATATAAACCCAGTGTCCCCATTGGCAAGTTCTCATGTGAACACGACACACTTATCATAGCTAATGATCCACTTTTGTGAATGACAATTTATATTGTGTCCAAGTTTCTGAGTTATGAAGTAATCGTTTTTCTTCATTAGAGTCTCATCCAGAAAGCCACATTACTCTTGGTAGTCTTGTGCCCGCAGGCCCCGTTAGTGACAGCTCCTCAGACTTTCCCTGTTGGATGGTCCTGGTGGACTCCACACGCACTTCTCTCTTATTTTGCAGCAGATCCCATCACTGTGACTTACCGTTTTTCTCACTTTTAGGCTGCGGTAATGAGAATGGACGGTGAAGTTCCCAGAAGTAAAGTGCCATCCTCATCAGTTGCTTTCATGGAACCATGCTGCAACATGACATCACTATGTAAAGTCTCTTACTCATTGTTAGTACATAATTTATGTATTTTATTCTTTGTCTTCCTCGTTCCCATCACTGATGCATCAAGCAATTCTCCCGCTCTTCTTCCAAGATGGTGGTGGTTGTATTCCATTTTTTTATTGTTTCTCCTGTATCTCTTTTATTTTTATTAATTTATTTTATCTATTTTATTGGTACATTTTAGATATGTATAATGATCAGATTCATCATAGGGAATTTGTACCTGCACATGATTGAACATTTGTACACAAGTTATACCTTGATTCTTTTTTCCCATTCCCCTCCCCTGTTCCACCCCTTTGCCATCCTTATTTACAATAGCTTTGTTTTCATTTATTCTTTTCTCTTTTTTCCCCTTCTTTCCTTTCTCTCTCTCCCCTCCTGAGTTCCCCTTGCCATTTGATCTTTTTCTCCCTATTTCACAATATCAATTATACATTCTAATCCTTATTGACACTTTCAGCTTCTCACTTCACAGAAACAATATAATATTTACACATGGATGTTGAGTCATTTCACCCGGCAATATGGTCTCAGATGCTTCCACTTATCAAAAAAATGTCTGAAGCTTATCTTAATGCAGAGTAGTACTCCATTCTATATAAAAACATCATTTTTATGCATTGATTGGTTGATGGGAATTTGGGCTGTTTTCAAGATTTGGCTACTACGTATTCTGCCACTGTAAGCAGAGGTGTGCATATGTCTATATATATGATTCTTTTAATTAAGGAAGATACCAAAAATAGGAATAGCCAAGTCAAATGGAACTTCTAGTCTTTTTTTTTTTTTTTGAAGAATCTCCACACTGAATTCCACACTGGATGTACCAGTCCAAACACCAAGTAGCTGTGGAGAAGGATTCCTTTTTCCCCACAGGCCTGGCAGCATTTTTATTGATGGATTTCTTGACAATAATAATTTTTTCTGGCGTGAGGTAGAATCTCAGTGTTGTTTTAATTTGCATCTCTCAAATCACCAGTAGTGTTGAGCAATTTTTTCATATATTTATTTGCCAATTTTACTTCTTCATCTGTGAAGTATATATTCATTTCAGATGCACATTTTTGGATTGACTCTTTAAATTTGGGAGATATGAAGTCTTTTAAGATTTTATATATTTTAGATAGTAGTCCTTTGAGGAGTAGCTGACAATTTTTTTCCTAGTCTGTGTGTTGTCTTTTCACCCTGTTGGTAATTTCTTTTTCTGTGAAAAATCTTTTTAGTAAGATGTGACCCCAGTTGTTGATTCTTTGTAATATTTCCCATGCGATTGGGGTTTTGTGCATAAAGTTCTTGCCTACACATATGCCTTCAAGAGTTTTACCTATTCTGTCTTCCAGCAGATTTGGTCTTTCTGTTTTACTATTTAGATCATTGATTCATTTTGATTTTGCTTTTGTGTCTGATGAAAGTCACAGGCCTACGTGTAGTGTTTAGCATGTGGAAAGCCAGTTTTTGTGGCACCATTTATTAAAGAGGCTGTCTTTCTTCCAGTTGAAGGTGTTTGACTCCTTTGTTGAGAATAAGATGGCTAAGTGTGTTTGAGGTTCTTTCCGCATCTTCTAATCTGTTTCATTGCTATTTAGGTCTGTTTTGCTTTGTTTTTGTTTTTCTTTTTTCCAGTACCATGCTGGTTTTGTTATAGTAACTTTGTGGTGTAACTTCAAGTCAGGGATTTTCATGCCCCCTATTGACCCTCAAACCTCTTGTGTTTCTTGGTCTTCCATCTATACTGCACTAGACTTAGCACTGTAGCTGATTTTGGTCATCTGTACAGCTAACACAAGTCAGGTTTGTCCACTGTACAATACTTTTTCCCTTGAATTCTTGTAGTACCCACATAGAGTGGTTTTTAAGCAACACATATTTAAGGAATAGGAAGAGATAGACAAATCTTTTAAGGGCAAAATGTGTTTCTAATATCTTCAGAATTCTATTTGGGAGGCTAGTCTATTTACCCACTCATTTATTATATATTTATTCATTATTCATTTAATCATTTTTATACAAGATGGGAGTTATGGTAATTTAGTTTGCTTGATGGTTTATAATTTAATAGTACTTTGTTTAGTTGTTTGATTTTTTAGGTCACCTGTAAGCAAATCCTTAAGTTAGCTCCTGTGTACCTCTGATGTGCATCCATACATTTTTGAACACTTGTCTGCCTTTCTGCCAAGATGAACCTCATTTTAAATATTTCTAAAAAACAGTCTTAGGATCAAGCATTTTTCCAAAGCTTCCTGAATGTTTTCATTTCTCCCTGCAAAAAATGTTTTAAAATTCAAAGTATGTGAACATACACTAAATACTATAATTCCTTTACCTCTGCATGCTATATGTTATACTTACATGCATGTATATCTGTATAGAAAATTTCCTTTATGTTTATGAAGCAAAATCTAGACTCTAAGTGTGTATGTTGCTTTCTAGGCCTTTCTAGCTGAAATAATGAAGACATGTATGGTTTTATTCTAATCAAAATATATACATGTATACCTGTGCATAATCTGTGTTGATATTTATTCATGTAAAATAAAACACATAATCTTATTAGTTTACTCAACTCTAAACAACTATCACACAGATATATATATATATACATACATATTTAAATATGTATATATATACATATTTGTGTATATATATACATATACATATACATATACATATACATATATATACATATATATACATATATATACAAGTATGTATATATATATATATACATATATGTATATATATATATACATACATATTTAAATATGTATATATATATGTATATATATATATATATACATATATATATATTCTTCTTGCTTTTTTGTAACTTCTCATACAATACCAAAATCCTGACCTCAGTGTCCATCCCAATATTCATTTCAGTAATTTTTCAATTTAGATATCCATGTAGAGTGGTTTTAAATTACTAGTCCACGCCTTTATGGGAAACAACATAACAACTAGAATACCAGCTTCACATAGAATTTATTTCCATTTTAGCCTCACCTATGTGACTCATTTTCAAAGTTACTTGCACTAGTATATTTTTTCAATTTGAGAGACTGTTTCTTTTAGTTTCCTTTTTAGGCAGTATTGATGATGAAACCCAGGGCCTGGCACATTCTAGGCACGTGTTTTACCACTGAGTTACATACCTGGCCTGTTTTCTGTGCATAAATCTAACTAGTATTTTTTTAATCACATTATACATATTATTCACTGATAATTTATCCTCCTGAATGCCTCATCATTGTCGTTGAAAATTCATTATTTTTTGCCAGTATTGTAAAACTCTGTAAGCTATGATAAGTGCATAATGTTGTGTATTGATTGTCAGTTTTTTCTTTCTAAGTCTGTTTTATTGTACATATAAAATCCTTATTCCACCTTAAACACTTGCCAGTAACTAGTTTCTTTACCATGTCTCTAATTAGTCTTTTCAGAGAAAATGAGTCACTTAGGAATACACATTTACATTCATTCAAATCTTTGTGTAAATATACTTTTGATCATTGTTTATTATCTCAGGATTCTATTGATGTCTAAACATTTCCTTATTGGAGATGTCACAGTTTATTCTATTTTTTCACTATTATGCCTGAAGTTCCTGTAAATATTCACATGCAGGATATTTTGAAGATATGACTTTTTAAATGAGTATGGTAAAAACATCAGAGAATATGATATCATTCCAAACTATGTTTTACAATTTAAGAAACTTCCAAAACATGTTTCAAATTGGCTATATGTTTTTTTTTATTTCTACAAGTATTGAATGAAAATTTTGGTGTTTCCCATTGCTGGCAGAATTTGCTGTAACCTGTCATAATCATACATTATTGACTACTAATCAGCAACAAAAATAAACAAAATATCAATAATACAACAACCAAATGAAATCACCCACAAATTTTGTTGAGTAATCACAAGTTGAATGACAAAAAGTCAAACTCCTTAAATTACATATTATTTAATTTCATCTTTACAGTGTCTTTGAAAAAAATTACAGAAATGAGGAACATATCCATTGTTACTGGAAGTTTGGCAGAGATAGGCAAGGAAGTTGGTACAGCTTTAAAGTGTCACATGAAGAAAACTCATCAGAAGTTTTCTGTATTTTAACTGTATAGATATCAGCATCTATAGCTTTTGCAGAATGTTAGCATTAGGGAAACTGAATGGAAGGATCGTAGAGACTCTGTATTTTTTTTTTGTAAATTTATTTATTTATTTATTTTATTAGTATATTTTTGCAGTACACAATGTTTGTATTCTTCATGTAGACCTGCTTCATGTATAAAGACATCTTGAATTATTTTTCCATCCACTTTCTCTTCTCTTTCTTCTCCCTCTATCTCTTGATTCCCTTCCAATTTCAGAATGATCTAGTAGTATTTTTCACACATAATAATAGATCTAAAGCTATTTCCAAATAAAGATTTAAGTACCATAGAGAAATACCCTTAAAAACCAGCAACTGAAATATTTGAATACAGGACCCAGGTAAGAGTGAAAAGTCCTACAAGTCTACATATTAGTATTGAAAACAGCAAGGAGGTGGACTCTCTGTCTTCAGAGAGTGTCTGCATTGCATGTCTGCTTTGCAGTGTAAGATCTTGGGGAAAGAAGAGCTTAGATGGAGTCACATTGTCCAGCTTCCCCACGTGTTACAGTTACGTGGGAACATGTAACCTGTTCTACACAGGACGCCAGCACAGCCAAATATATACACATCGAACCTTAGCACACGAGAGAAATGATTTTTATTAGCCGTTTCTTTTCTATTTCAGACTGTATGTCAAAACCCAGAGCAATTTCATGAGTTATTTTTTTGGGGAGGCATACATTTTGTAGTCTAGAACATTTTATGTGGAATGGAAAATGGCTGAAAAATCTATGGGATGTCGTGCAAACATGGAATTGTTCTGAGTTCTTTGCTTGTGTGTGGGTGTTCAATCATCTGCTTTAAGATCTGCTTCTGACAATGTATACATTTCCTGTAACAAAGACAATAAACCATGACCTTACCACTTCTGAGGGCCTGAATAAAACACAAAAGAGAAGAACCTGAAACCATAGGCAATTTCAAAACCAAAATTGATCAAAGACATAAGAACTGTGACACTGTAAAACATGAGCTTGTTTGTGCTTGCCATTTAAAGAGAACACAGCCAGCCACCTGTAATTACAATCTAGTCATTTATGTGCTTTTGTAACTATTTCACTTAATTAACTCTGAAGTGTCTTGAAAATCTGCAGGTATAAAAAAAAAAGACTTCTTCACTTAAATTGAGTAACGAAAAATTTGTTCTTATCTGAATGCACAGTTATGTTCATATAGCCCTGTTAACAAAAAATGGAGAAAGGATTTCATGTAAATTCTTCCTCATTAAAATAAAACTATGCAGTTTAGCATTTCTACTGTTATATCACATAAGTCTACACCATGTACTGACAAATTAAATTGTATAAGTACATTTCCAAATAATTGGGAAAGATTATCTCCAATGCACACACTCATACGTACACACAAATGCACACACACATACAAACACATACTATTTTTTTTAATTCCTAAGAAACAAAAAGAATTATAAAAATTATTGTTCATATTTTTCACAATATTTTTACACACTTATATTCATCAGGTAACATGCAAGAAATTAAAAGCAAATCTAAACCAAGCAAGCTACTATTTGTGCTACTAAAATCAAGGTATAACTGATCAAACAAACTTGAAGCTAAAATTATAGATTTAAGTTTTTATGTGAGCAGGGTATTGTATTCAGGGGTTGTGAGGAGAACAATTAGGAACAGGACACATAATTTATATTATTTTATGATGGTCATCCAAAGTCAAACAAAAGAAAATGCAAGAAATCTGCACAACACTAAAGACACAAAATATTAAGCCAAGGGCCTGGATCCCACAACAATGTCCTGCATGAGTCCAGATGAAGACCCAGAGCCCATGAAAGTGCCTCCCAGAAGTCCAACCTGAAGGTCTAGAGCCCACAAGGACTCACACCAGTCTGCTTTACGGAACCGCGCTGGGAAGGCCCAGAAGCTAGAAAGTCTATGCCAGTGGGGTGAAGGAGCCGTGCTGGTAGGCTGAGGGTTCTACACTGGAGCCGAGAAGTCACGCTCAAAATAAGGACTGGGGCTGCCCTGAAAAGCACGACAGCCATCCTCAGTGACAGGGAGCTCCTGAGCTCCTCTGATGATGAGAACAGTCAAGTACATGTCAGAAAGCCAGCATGAGGAGTTTCTCCTGGAGGTTAAGCGGCACATGTCTTCCCCTCCAGAGCCAGGAAGTGATGCTGAATGTAAGGACCAGAGCTCCCCCAAAGTGAACCACAGACACTCTCACCAACAAGGTCCCAAGCTCCTCTGATGACAATGGTCAAACTCACACTGGGGAAGCTAGTCATGATGAGCTCCTCCAGGAGAACCAATGGCTCAAACAGCAACATTTAGGAGAACCCATAATGCCCAGCTGTTCTTCTCCAAGTCTGTATTTATGCTGGCCACTTTCCTTAGGTGGGCCATCTACACTCAGCACCATTTTGATTTAATTCAGCTGGTGTTAAGTTGACTACCAGTTTTTAATCTGTAACACTGGGGATTTAATTCAGTGTCATAAGTGCCTACCTGGTAAGTGCAAGGTTGTGAATTCAATCCTTGGTGCAAAAACAAAAAAGTTTTTATCTGAAATTTTAAAAGGACTTAAAGCGAACAAGAGTCACAAATTTTAGAGCACACTATCATTGCATTCTATGGTTCTTTGTGAACCTTATTACCATTTAATAGCCCTCAGATATTCTCACTGGACAAGCAGAAGCATATTTCTCTTTAAATTCTAAATTATATTCTTAAGTTCAAAGTCAGATTTCAATCACAAATTCATGTTAAAATATGTTAAAACAAATAATCCTGTTGAAAAGTTTCACTGGTATCTGTGGACTTACTTCCAGGATTGTGCTTATGTATAAATCTCATTTGCATAGTTCAGACAGGACCATCATTATGCTGAATCCTACTCCGTGAGCATGAATCAGTAAGAAGTGTTTTGGATAGATCAGATAAACTTCCTCATTCAAATAATACAAAAGTAAAATACTAACAAGAAAATGAAATATAGTAAAAGCTAGTATATATTACACACTCCTATATATCAGGAATTATAGTAACTTTTTTCTATACGTTTTTCTTATTTAACTAAATGGTATAGGTACCCAGTACTGTTATATTTTGACATATTAGAAATTTAAAGTATTCAGAAAATTACCAGATTATCACAATTATTCTAACTATTAAAATTCAGAGCTAGCATTGAACTCTTATGTTTCTAATTGCATGTTACTTTAAAATATTTTAAAAGATATATAAAAGTTGTCTGTATTTATAGGACACATGTTGATACATGTAAATAATGTGTAATGGTAAAATCAGAGAAATTAATACTGTATCAGGTCAAAAATTTGTAATTTGGGGGAATGAGAACATTCAAAGTTGTTTCTTCTAGCTTATTAAAATAAGCAATAAATTTGTTGCTAATTATAGTCACTCTAATGCAGTATAGATCACTAGAATCACTATGTTTTTGAACTGGATTACATCTGCTTTTCTGGCTTTATTTTTGTTAACCTTATGACATAATTGTGGTTTTTGGACCCTTTGAAAGGCTTCTCTCTCTATTTTATGGTATAAACTGCAATATTTTCAGTGAACACATGATCAAGTATGTCAAAAGCTACAATAAAGTCAGTAGTTCTAAGGAAGATATTGGTTTTCCTGTGGTTGCTATGATAAACTCCACAAACAATGGATTTGTTATGTTTTGAATGTTGAATGCCTCCATGACTATTCTTTGAGGTATTACTTCCAGTATGGTACTACTGGGAAATAGGTAGAAACTTTAAGAGCTGGGACCTCATAGGAAATCTTTAGGTCAGTGTGCTCATGTCTTTGAGGGAGACAGTGGAAAGCCATCTGCTTCTCCTTCCTCTTTTTTTCACTCCTCAACCATGAGGTAAATTGATTTACCACAGATTCCTGCCATATTGTGCTGCCTGACCACAGGCCCAAAAACTATGAGGCCAACAATTCCTAGACTGAAAACTTCACAAGGGTGCATCAAATGCTGCTTATTTCCTTACAGATTGTAAAAGGTATTTGTTATAGTGGCAGAAAGCTAACACACACTTAAAATAACAACAACAACAAAAATTGTCTCAGAGTTTTGAAAACCAGAAGTCCTAAATCTAAGTAACAGAAGGGTCACATTCCTTTAGGAAGATCCAAATAATTGGTGTTCCCTCTTTTTGGCGATTTTTAGCATTTTTACTTCCCAAATTCAGCCTCATTGTTCATATCACCTTCTTAAGTCCCTGAAATTGTCTCCAACCCTTTCTCAGCTTCTAAGAGAAGTTCTTTGCTCATATCTACTACAAAGAGAGACTTATTAAAATATAGATATTTATAAAAGGAAAAATTTTTAAAAATAATTTCATAAAATTTATATAGATAGTATTCATGCAAGTTAAATCATAGAAAGCCTATCCACTAAACTTTAAATAATTAATTATCTAATAAAGAGTGAGAGGAGTGTAGTTCCTTTCCAGAGTCTCACTTGGACTATTGACATTGTATATCACAGAGAACTGCACCACTAAAACTCTAGTGAGCTGGATGAGAATCATTCAGAATATTGTTTGTACATCTTGGACAGCTACAAAGAATGTATACGCATTTATTTGGGTACATTATCACATCACATGAATATGTATTTTGGAAAAGAGAGAGGCTGTCATGACTAAACAAATTATTCTTGTATGCTAAATGCAGTGCTTTGTGAAAAGATTAAACTGGAAACTACAATGTGGAAGTCCTAATTTTAGACTCACTAGAAATTGTATTTCTGCTTCTGGTTGCTTGATATAACTAATATCACAGAGTGTGTAATTAATGACCTCATTAGATTGACAAAGAGATAGACATGTGTCTTCATGTGAAATAATGGAGGAAGGAGCAAACATGGTCCCTTGTATAAGAACATCAGTCCCATTTATGAACGCTATGCCTCAGTGACTTAATCATCTGCCCAAGGCCTCAAGTTTTAATTCTATCACCTTGAGCAAATACAACATGAATTTAAGGGGTAAACAGTACTGCAAACATAGCAATGATCATAAACAAGTTATTTAATTTTTTTTTATTACTAAGTGCCTACCAGAATTCAATAAATGAGTATAGAATGCTGATTAATACAGTTCATGTTGTATATAACAATATGTACTACCTTATCAATCATACTGTAATTAACTTTTAAAAGAAGATTTATTATTTTAGTCAAAGAGAGGTTATGCTTTGTAACCATAATGCACATTTCTTTGTTAATATTATGTTGGATTATTTAAAGTTTAAAGTTTGGTAATTGAAAGTGATTTTTAATGTGGAAAATTTATAACCATAAATTTTTATTTAGGTTATCACCTTGACAGGTGAAGTTTCAACAGTAATTGATCATATTAATTCTAATATTAAATTTCCTATAATACTCAGTGTGCTTTGAATTTAATAAAAGAATGTATATAGTTTCCAAATACAGTGCACAGCTCTTTTACAGAAAATTTATTGATATAAATTTATGCAACTCTGCTCTATAATTTGAAGGGTCATTTACAGTCAAAGTACACAAATTATTCTTTCATCCTCTGTAACTTAAATTAAATTATCTAGCTGTGTGATGTCCCTTGGAAGTTACAGAAAAATGCGGAACTTGTGCCTGACTTTAGACTATAGCCGATTTACTTCTGTAAGATCATTTCTATTTTTGTCCATCAATGCCTATTTTGATAATTGGGTATCCCCTCTTACTTTCAGCCAAACTTTGGATTTAAATCCTGGCTCACCATGTAATGACCAAATGACCTTGAGCAACATTCCTTCTTTAACATTATAACAGGTAAATAAGGATAGCATTTATAACACTCCCATAGAGTTGTGAGAATTCAGTTAAAAGCCATAAGAGCTCCTGGAACCTTGAAATATGTAACATTGAGTGAATAAGTGGTGACTGTCTCAGTTACATTTCTTGTTGATGAGACAAAAATCCCAACCCACAAAGTTAAAAGAGGAAAGGTTTATTACAGCTCAGAATTTGTGGAGATTTCAGTTTATAATTGGTTGGCTCTATGACAGGGCAGCACGGAAAAGAGGCATCACAGAGGGGAAACAGTTCATGGCAGGAAGAAGACAGCAAATAGCCAAGTAGTGAAGAGGCAGTAGTAAGTGACAACAGCAGCCCTTTTAATGCCCTTATAATGTATCCAGGTACCTACCATGGACTGGGCAGCACATACACCCAGAGCAAGGCACCCTTATCTTACCGCCACACCATGAATTAACTGAAGCATCATTTCTTCAATGTCTGCATCACAGACTCTAGATCCAAAATTTTACCTGTGATTCCGGAAACCTACAGAAGATGCTTCTTTATAAATTACCATGCAGTCATATATTATTCAAAGTACAGAAAATCACAGAAAAAAACCAAAATGTAGGAAAAAGTGATATGGAGGAAAACTATGTATAAATAAAAAAGTATGCAAGAATTATAATTTCTGATTTCAAAATATATTATAAATTCACTGTAAATAATACAGTATTGTGCTGACATGAAAAACAGAATTTTGATCAACAAAAACAGAATAGAGAGCTCAGAAATAATCCCACATATACTCAATCGAACAATTTCCTATACAGTCCAATCATACACATTGGAAAAAATCCATGTGGATTTTTTCATCAATTTACTGACCTACATGTTAATAATCTCTGGGCGTTCCTACAGGCACAACCAAAAGTGGGCTTTATTAATATACTGGACATCTCTAAGCCCAGTTGTGCTGAATAGGGTGGAGTGTAAACTTGATTGGCTTTGGGGTCTGCTGTAAACTAAGAAGATTTGTACACCATTAGTTATTATGTGCATGTTAATTCCGGGGCTATTTGTAACAGTTCAGCTACTGAGTCAGCCTATGTGTACACAATAGAGTATTGTTCATCTGTGAATACATGAAGCATGCTTGTTTATAGGATAATTGATGGAAATGGAAGACGTCTTGTTAATCAAATACACCAAACACAAAAAACCAGTAACCTGGATGTAGAAGAGATACTATTAAATTATGGGAAGAAGTCTACAGAGCAGCAATAAAGAGGACAAAGGAAAGAATGCTGATATCCTCAATGCATGATATGTGTTAATAATGATGTTAATAAAAGGAAAAAAGAGAAATGAGACATTTGTGTGCTATGGAATATAATTTCACCTTTAAAAATAGAAAATCCTGCATTATGTTACAACATGAGTAAATGTAGAGATTATTAATAAGCAAAATTAGCTATGGCTAAAAGGACTATTATTTGAGATATATAAAACAGTCAAATGTGTACAAATAAAATGTTGAATGTTGAATGCCAAGATCTGGAGGAGAAAATGAAGAGTTAGTGCTTAGTGTGCATAAAGTTTCAAAAGTATGACACAGTCTTCAAGATATTTTATACAATCTTGTGCCCATATTTAAGATTATTATAGTATGAGTTTCAAAGTGTTTTGAAATCTAGTTCCCACCTTACATGTTCTTGGCATGATAAAAAAGAGAAAATAACTATAGGCAATTATAATTTATTATATTTTGAAAATTTGAAGTCTATATATTTTTAAAATTTCTCCTACAAAGTGTTAAATCTGTGAAATTATGCATCTATTAATTACCTTTGTTTAGCTATTCCATAATGCAGATATGTTACAAATCAACACATGGCATGAGATAAATATATGTAATTTTGTTTATTTTTTGAAAAAAAAATTTAAAAACCTCCTATCTACAAAAAAGTGATTGACCAGGATGATATAAAGTGAAGCTGTTTATTTTTCTCAATTGTTAAAGTAGCAATTTCTGTAATGACTTGAGTAACAGTTTACAAATAGAAAAAGTAAAAGACAGAAACACAGTATTCATCATTTGGCTTATGTTAATTAGAGCTGTAGTTATGAAATTTATTTATTGTACACTATTCACTTCAGAAAAAGCATAACTGATAAAATAAGGAACACTGAAAAATGAAATTATGTAAACATTTTCAGTTAAATTTAGGAAAGGTCAACACCAACAGGAAAAAATTTATAATAAATCAAAGAGAATTAAAAATGTACTCACTGTATATGCTTCCCAAAAAATGATAGACTGATGTTGGAATTTCTAATACCTATGAATGTGAATAATTTTATTTGGAAATTATATTCTTGTAGATACAAAATTAAGTTGAGACGACTAAAATAACTTTCTCTATTTCTATAAGAACATCAGTCATATTGGTGGCACCCTCCAAAAGTGTGGGCAACCAGTTGAATCCTTAGCACAAAAAGTAGGGTAGGAAGCCCTCTATCACAGAGCTCTCTGCTCCGCTTTCCCCTCTCCCCTCTCTCTCTCCTTCCTGGTCACCCTGAGATCAGTGGCTTTGCTCCCCCATTCCATTCCACCATGAAATTTCTCACTTGGAGCCAGCAGACGAAGGTCTGAAGTGTCTGAAGTCAAGAGTCAAAAAAATGAACCTCTCCTTCTTTTAGTCGTTTATATGAGGTATTTCAGTTAGAGTAGTGAAAAGTCAGCTAATGAAACTAGCCCTCTCTGTAAGGTTGAAGGAGTCGACTAGACCGCAGCTGCTATCAAAGTTACAAAACAACGAGACGGTAAATTTCCAGTGTTTAGGTCAGCCAGTTTTGTGTATTCTCTTCCTTTGGCTTTATAAAATAATTCCAAATGCTGTACATTTTATGATGTTTTAAATTGTAATTTCAAATTTGTGATGTCTTTATTGACATATTAAATGTGTTTTTAGCTTATTGTATAGCTGACTCGTGATAAATTTAATAAGACATATCTTGTCATAAGTCAAGGATTCTGCTTCTGGGAAGAGAGTTGTGTTGTAAAGAAAACTATAAAAATGTGAAATTGGCTTTGTAATGGAGGTATATATAGAGGCTGAAAGAATTTTAAAGAACAGTTGGCAAAGCCAAGATTACTACAGAAACCAAAGCTAGAAATACGAACAGTAACCTTGCTTCTGATGAGGTGTCAGAAAGAAGTGAAGAGCATTACAAAGAAAGATTTTGCCTTAGAGAACACATGTGTTGTCACAACAGAACATTGTTAGATATACAAGCATTTCTGTGCCTCTAGGGAGATCTCAGAGAGATATGATACGTTACTGGAAATAAGAAGGAAAGTGATTCTTGTTATAAAATGCCACAGAACATAGTGAAGCAGAATATTTTATTTTGAAAGGGAAATTTAAATTTGAATTAATGTACTTAAACATTTATTTAGGAGATCCCTAAGTACATTTATATTAGGAAATTCCTAAGCAAAGCCCAAAAATACACAACTTGTTCTTTTTTTGTAATTTATAGCTTAATATGAAAGATAAGAAATGAATTGAATAATAATTAAATAAGCAAAATAAAAATAGCTATTGTTGAGGAGGAAACATTCACAGAGTTTGTTCTGGAAATAAGGACAAAGGTGTGGCTAAACAATCATGAGTTACAGACATTAGATATAAGACACTTGAAAACATGCAGTCAAACATTCAGGAATAAACGAAGATTTGTCTAGAGCAATCTTTGCAGAAGCCTCTGGACTAGTACTGTGCATCCTCCTGACATGCACCAAGAGCAGGAAATTCCTTTGGGAATATTATTACAGAAGTAACACAGACATACTGGAATTAAAGGGCAAAAAGACTAACAAAATGAAGTAAACGAAGTACAACTCCAAGAAAAATACATGGATACGGAGGTCTGGACTGAAAAGACTTCCTCAGTGAGAAGGGAGGTGGGACAGTCCCCTCCTCAGGCTGTGTGATCCACCACACCTGCTTGTTTGCTGCTCTTGTGTCTCTCTGGAGTTGAGCAATCTCTAGAGAGTGAACCCCTTCCTCATTCTTTCATTTATCTAATTCTACTGGAATGACATATCTATCCCCTACTTGCACCCCTGCTGTATGATGAAACCAGTGAATTTTCAGATTTCCTAAATCCATAGATAAACAAGAGAAGTCATATACCAGGTCTCATTCATATGCAGTTGAGATTTGGATGAGGATATGGAGTTAGAACTCTTGCCATAATGGTAAAATATTTGCAAGATGTTAGCACAGGGTTAATATATTTAGCACAGAGGAGAAATATAAATTTGAGAGGAAAAAATGTAGAATCTTTAGGGTTAATTTATCCTCCTAAAGTATATATTGAGAACTAATGTAACACGACTTCTGAGATGAAAGATATTTAGACATTGGCATGTATAGAAAGAACGTCATATGAAAACAGGGGCACAGAGGGGTGACAGCCATGAATAAAAGGCAGAGACTAGATGCATGCTGTCATAAGCCAGTGAAGACTTCAGGCTACCAGAAGCTAGAAGCAAGGAAATGTGCTTGCCTACTGAATTTTGTGACAGTGCAGCTGTATTAAAACTTTAACTGAAGCTTCTATTATCTAAAAGCTGAGAAAATAAATTTCTATTGTGTTAAGCCATCCTATTTGTAGTAATTTGTCACAATATTCCTAAAAATTGAATGCAATTTCAGCATAATTTAACCAAATGATAGTATGAATGTTTATACATTCAACAAAGCTATCCACACCGTGGTACCATGAGACAAACATAGCAGAAGGAAAGAAAAGTATCTTTCATGGTCTACTCATGAATGTAGACCAAAATTTTGAAATGAAATATTTGCAAATAAATTAGGTTTTAGGAAAAAGAGCATATCCTTTGACCAAGTCAGATTTTTTCCCCCAGAAGCAAGGAAGTTTTAATATTTAAAAAATCAATCAATTGATTAACCTTAATTTTCTGTATCAGCTTCATGGACACAGAAATCATATTATAAAATACAGTAGTATGTAACAAAGCCTTTGTGGTAATGCAGTTCACATTTATAATAATAATTCTTAGAAAATCCCCTTAATAAGGAATTTTTACAAAATACCTAGAGTTAGCATGGTTCTTAGTACAGGACTGTAAACTTTCCTCTTAGCTGAAGAGCAAAGTAAGGATAATGCTTCTCAAAATTCTTATTTGATACTTTATTGGAAGTATCCATTAATGCAATGAGACCAACATTTTTACAAAGCATGTAGATTAAAAAGTAAGAAACAAGAAATTATATCACCTTTATTTGCAGTGTTATCAATTGTCTCAGTAAAAAAAAAATCATGCTATCAAAAATCTTTTAGAACTAATAGAGTAAATCACATAAGAAATATACCATGTAAGTATATGAAAGCAAATTCCTTTGCTATGTACTTGCCATGCAGGACTGAATGTGGGATTTTTGAAAGATCTCATATACAATGGCAAATAAGTATATACCTAATAAAATTTTGTGTATACATTAAAACTTCAAATCCTGCACTAATTATACTTGCAAAAATTAAGAGTTATGTTTCTTATTTAAAGACAATATGTTGAGATGCCAATGTGTCCCACAGTTGTATATTTAGTCAATATAATCTGATTAATAATCTCAGAAGTTATTTTGTGAGTATTGATAAAGTGATTCCAAAGTTAACATGCATGTTACAAGGCCCAAGAGAGTCAAGATAATACTAAAGAAAAACAGTGAAGAAGGGCACTATGCGATTTCAACACTTCAGTAAAGCCACAAGAACCAAGACAGAATTATAATGATGAAAAAATGATAACTAACTCAGTGGAGTATAATGAAGCCTCCAGAAGACACTGTCCCATAGAAGTCTTTTGATCTTGACGATGGTTCAGTCCAGTTCAGGAGAGAAAACAGTCTCTTCAACAGTTTGAAGCGGAAAAATCAATGCATTTGAAATTCTACAGATAGATACAGACCCTGTTACTAAACTTTCCTTTATCTCAACAAAATAACTGAGATAATCCACTTATAATGGGAAAATATTTAATGTTGACTCATAGTTTTAAGAGTGTCAGTCCATGATCTCTTTCTTCTGTAGCTTTTGGGTCCGTGAAAATAGCATATTGTGGTTGCAACATGTGGAAAAACCACTCTACCCATATCTAGGGAGTAAAAAGGAAAAGAAAAAGAAAGTGCTGGGGTTGGATTGGCCTCTTTCAGATCACGACTCCTATGGTGAGAAAACCTCGCACTTGGCCCCACATCTCAGTCTCCGCTACTTCACAATAGCACAGTGGTTAGCCACATGCCTTTAACATGTGGGCCTTTGAGGGACCTTCCAGATGCTAACCACAGCATTCTGTCCTTAGTCCTCGAAGTTTCATGTCTATCTCAGAATGAAAAATGCATGCATCCATCTCCAAGAGACCTCAGTGTCTTAATGGCTCCAGTACTCCTGAAAATTCCATGCCCAAATTCTCCTCTAAACTGAAGAAAATTGAGCTGTGCTCACCTATACAAATAATAAAAATGTCACACACCTTTAACATAAAATAGCACAGAAAAGATGTCCCTTTCAGGAAAGGAAAATAGAGAGAGGGGATTTGATCAAGGGAAAGAAAAAGGAATCATGGCGAACATGAAGTCCTGAAGCTTTGTTATAGACACTTGGGCTGTGCTGTGGTGCAAAGAGCCTCTCAGAGGCCTGGGCAGCTCCACCTTAGGGTTTTGCTGGCTGCAGGTCACATGGTCAGTCTTTGGGCTTGGTTCTGTTTATTGCCTGCAGTGTCCTCCAGAAAGTTCTCCATATTCCTGGCATCTCTATCGTTCTGGGGTCTCCACTGCAGCTTTAGTTGTCCTCTTGGAACTTCAGGCATGTATGTCTCTACCAGAGGACACTTTTAGGTATTCAACTGTGTCACACATCACCTGGCCTTCCAACTTTTCTTTTTAGATCTTAGTAGAAGTCTCCATGATGCCAAGCAAGAAACTTACTTTATCCATTTCTGATTTAAAAACTTCATCACGTGCTAACACCAAGGTCTTCTGCCACCATGCGCTGTAGCGGGGTCCAGTTGAACCATGACACAGAGGCCTCTCAGAGGCTGGCTTAGGCAGTCTCTGGTGAATAGGTCACTACAGGACCTATTCCTTTCTCAGTGGCTCTACCCTGAAATGTTTTTGAAAAAATTCATATTCCTGTGTCTCTGAGTATTTCATGGCTGTGTCCTTTTCAATTTCCTGAGGGTATGTTTGTAATTAACAAAATGCAAAGAAACTTGACTTCTTTTTAAAACCAGCCTCCTTAGCTGAAATCGTACCTGTGCTCCTTTTCTGGTAAATCTGTGAATTTTGTAGATCCCTCTGCTTGGCTCTTTTGACCTTCATTCTCACTATAAATTTGGCAAAGAGCACGTAACACTGCCCGTGTTACTTCCTGAGGGATTTTCTCTCGTGAAATTTCCTCCAACAGATAAACTACTAGTCCAGCACATTTAAACTCAGCTTCCAACAAGTATCAGGACACGGATAGAAAGTGGCCTTATTCTTTGCCATGATACAAGAAGGATACCTTCTAGTTGAATCTCCAACAGCATTATCATTCTTATTTGAAGTCTCCTCCGTCTGACTTTTATTTTTCACATGACTACCAGCTTTCTGATTGTCTGAACCCCTAACAGAATTATTCTATCACAGCATTTGGAATTTTCTGTAACTCACTCCTCCAAACCTTTCCAAATTCTTGATGTAAACCATTTCATAAGTCGTGTCAAGTAAAGCAAAGATTGATCCACTTCTTACTACAAATTTTCTGTATTAAAAATCTTTCCATTAAGTCAAGCAAAATAAGTGAGATAATCAACATTAAAAAGAAGTATATTTTGGTCCAAAATTTTGCAGATTTCACTTGATGACTCTTTAATCTTCTTGCTTTTGGCCAGTAGCTAGACAACACATGGCAGTGGTAGTAGGTGACAGAATAGCTTATCACATGGTAGGGAGAGAAAAAAAAACACCTACGGAGAGTAAAGGGTGTGGTCCTTCTAACCTTTTCAAGGGTCTGCCGTCAATAACCAGAAAAATTTGCAAAAAGCCGTGCTTTTTACATTTCCACCACTTCCTGACAGCATTATCCTGGGGAACAAACCTTTTGGACATGGACATTTTGTGGACATTCTAGACCTCAACTTACTGAAAGTGGATCAAAGAACTAAATATAAAACAGAAATATATACAAATTGTAGAATTTAGTAGACACCCAAATAGTCTTGGGTTTGGGCATGTATTTTTAGGGACAAGCCCAAATGCAAGATCCATGAAAGAGAAAATAAATCAGTTGCATTTCATTATATTTTTTAAAAAATTCTGCTAATGAAGCAACTCTGTTAGAGAACAAAAAATAAGCCACAGTTTGGCAAAAGATACTTACAAAACACATCTGATGACACCATGTATCCATAATACCTAAGAACACTCAACAATACACCTTAAGAAAAGACCTCTGTTAAAATGTGAATCAACATTTCACCAAATAGATGCACACACATGCACGCGCACACGCACAGAGGTCACACAAAAATTGGAAATAAACATATGAAAGCCGTTACATGTCACATGTCTCAGAGGAAATGTAAGCTAGTATGACAGTAAGATACCTCTATCAATTTATTAGTGACTAAAATGGAAACTCTGTTAATACAAGATACTGGAGAAGGGAATTCTCATTGCTTGCTGTAAGAAATAAAAACTGGTATAGTCTCATTATGAGACTGTTTTGTGACTTGTTACAGAGTTCTGGTTACTATATGATCCAGTGAATTGTACTCTATAGTATGTACCCAACTGAACACAATTCTTACACAGACAAATCTCTGGTATATATTGTAATTCTCTTACTAGACAGTGCCCAATTTAACAATGATTTAATGTAACTATGATGTTATGAATTTACTATCTGCATTGTCATTTCATTATAATCTGGCCAATTTTATTGCATGATACAGCATTAGTATCTGTGTTTCTGAAATTCTTCACTTTACTATCAATGGTGTATGTAAACAGCTGAAAACACTTGAATCTAGAGCTATTGCTGTATAAATATTTCTTATCTTTAACTACACATATGACCTTTACAGTCTTTCTTATCTTTAACTACACATATGATGCTTTCCAGTCATAAATAACAGCTTAACTGTAGTAACATATTCATTGCAGTATGTTTCTCTCTTAATCACTAAATTATTATTTTATGCATATGGCATGTCTTAAATTCATAGAATTCCTATCATTGTATTTTCCCACCATTAGAGTCTTCCCCTAGCATGCTTTGTACATTTTCTAACACTAATAAGTCACTTATAGCATTACATCTCCTCTAAGTTAGTCATGGAACTTTTGGGCACAGGGGTATATTCACTAGATTTTCTCATATTTTGATGTCAAAATTTATTGAATCAGGAAAATCAAAAGAATTTCTGAAATAACTATGAGAACTACACCACTTAATCACCACTAAGTTTTAAACAGACTTCAGTTATTATAATTAGAGTACTCCAGTTTCCCCTGAACACTCTGTCATATTATCATTGCTGTCAAACTTAATTGAAAAACATCAACATTAAAATACTGCATAGTAAGCTGATATTACAATAATAATTGAGACAATAAAATTGAAATGAAGGAGAGAAAGAAATTCACTATCTTACTTCTAGCAAGCAATCAAACTATTTGGGGAATCAACCAATGATTGAAAAAGGAAATTGGCCGACCAAATACCTGATCTGGCGATATTGATAGTTACATATCATTAAAGAAAACAATAGCAGAAGTATGTATGATTCAAAAGCATCCAATATACAATATAATTATACCCAGTTTTCTGATTTGTGTATAAACATCAAATTTTCACTGTCTCCTATCCTTTACTTTGATCAAATATGTGTAAATAATGACTAAGTATAGGCAGAAATAGTCCTTTTGAAGCACATATTTAATATGACAGTTTTTTTTTACTGTGAGTTGTTTATTTCAGTAGTAAATGGAGACACAACAGTAAGTATAAAAGATAACATTATATTGTTATAGAAACACAACTTCAATAAAGACATAACTTAGTTTCTTTCAAAACATCTAAAATAATGATCTTTTTGTCAAAGGACTTACTCAATTTAACTTTTAAAATCATCCTGCAGACACTTTCTTACATGTATCAGTTATACAATGTAGTTAACAATGCTTACCCATGATATTGGTAATTTTTCCAAATATTTTATCATTTTTATTATGATAAAAATTAAGTCCAACTCACATGTTCCACATCTGTTTTATTAAACTCTTATTTTTGATTGTAGATGGCAACATATTGCTTACTTTTGAAATATTTATAATGAAATCATGCGCGTACTAGCAGGTGTATTTTCTTCATGTGCATTTGAAAATAAAATATAGATTGCTTTCATCTTAAGATCACTTAAACTGACTTCAGAAATGTATAAATAGGTGAACCAAAATTAGAAGCAATGATGGTCAAATAATTATGATACTACCATGGCAGATTTACGAATTCTCCATAATTTCTAATTGTGTTTACCTTCATCTTCTCCATCCATCCTCTTTTTCTTCCAAGTGGAATTACAAACAAAATGAAGCATCAGGACAAAATAAGGTTTTTTTTTTTTTCATGAATACATGACTAGTCAGGAGGAAAGCAAACATAAAAAGGAGATTTTTGTGCCTTTGCAATTATAGTTTAAAAGTAAATGTCAGTTTTACTTCTTTGGAAGTTTGTTTTCCAAAATATAATTGAAGCTTACATTATCACTAGACTTCAAAATTACAGAAAAATAACTATCACCCGTCCATTCTAGATCAAATTTTAGAAAACCTGTCTAAGTGCATACTGGTTAAAATTAGTATTTTTAAATCAGAGGAAATCTGGTTTGATTATTACCTGCTTTTGAAGTCTTACAATGTCTCCAATGTTTTATTTTTATTAATATTGTTATATACTGCTGAGACATCATAGTAACCATTGCAGATCACCTTGTATTGTGATTTTATATGACTTTTTCATTTCATGGTTTTCTAGGAATTTGTTTTGTTTTGTCTTGCTTTGTTTTGTTTTTCCCTCTAATACAAAAAGTATAGATATACATGTAGAGACTCATGCATGCATAGAACTTATAAACAGTTTATGAGAACCAACTATATAACACATGATGAAATTAACAACTACTTTGAAGGAAAAGAGACACGACAGTACCTAGTGCCAATTTCGTAGCATCATGATGTGAAATCCAGCAATATTATCATTCTTTGTTCAGAGTGATTTTAGCCTGTTTTGTTTTGTTTAAGTTCAACATACATGAAGGTATGGACAGCTATTTTGAAGAGAATGAGAGACACTATGACAGCCATTCTTGGCTTCCCTATAGTCTGGTCTTGAAGACCTAAAATACCTTCTGCATCCTGTTCAGGTCGGTTCCATGCTATGTTGTTTCATGTGAATTCTCTGTATGTGAAGATATTGACAGCTGTTTGGAAGAAAACAAGAGACAATATAATAGTGAAGAGCTTTGATTGTCTGGCTTTGAAATTTATGTCTCTTACATTGCATTCTTGTGTTATATTTTGTTGTGTTTAGTTTTACCTTCTTTAAAATTAAAAAAAAATCAGAAGAAGTGCAGTAGCAGCTTAAAATTTGTTAAGTAACTATGATTATCCAGATAACTTGATTTGACTTTGTGCGTATGTTTTTTAACACAATATAAATTTATAATTAGGAAGCAATTTGGTCAGTGGTTTCTTTCATATTGTTTTGATTTGGGTCTTAGATTTTCAAGTGTCTACACAAGTGGTGGTGAAACTGTGGCACCTGCGTCATACAAAAGAGGGTCATTTGTATCATTGAAAGCTCTAAAATGTACCCCATCAGTTGTTTACATCCTCTTACATTCCAGGCTCAGTATACCTTATACTTGTAAATGTGCCATTTTAGCATCTTCATAATGCATAACTAAATCACAAATTATAATTTGTATGCAGGAATTACTAAACTGGACATTTAGAGTGAAGCATAGTGTTTGACTTGGAAGGGTGACGATGAGTGAAAATAAAATGGTGACGAGGAGCGAAACTAAAATGATCTTTTCCAAATCACCCGCAGCTTTTCTGTCTGTAAGATCTGGCTTTAATGCATGCAACTGCTCTGTATCCTGTTAAAATGCATGAATTGCCATGCTTATAATTGGACTAGTGGGTATATGAACATAATTAATACTTTACAACTACGTAGTGTGTCAATGTCAAAATCTATTGCTCAGAATTTCCTTGACTTTCCACCTTGCTTTATGCTAAGTCTTCTCCATCTATCAGAGATATTTTCATCAGTCTTCTATAATGGCCAGCATTATACTGAGGCTAAGTTCCATTATGCATTCCCACATGCAACTTAAAACAATTATTAATGTGATAATACAATCATTGGAAAGACTGTTTCAGGCTTTACATTTAGTTTTGAAAAATAAATCTGTATTTTAATGGACAAGATTAAAATATTTCACTTTGACACAATGCAACAAAAAAATCAAGGTTCTTTTAAGAGGATTGAAATAGCTTTGAAATAAACATATCTACAAACTCGATTTGAAGGCTCCTTGGTCTCTGAGTTTCACCTGTTAAATGGCACTGGCAATCTAAGTCCTCCCACATGGATTTGTTGAGGTATGACTAATTACTCTGCATCATGCTGTGGCAGGGGAACTTTCCAGTTAGTGTAAATCATAACAAAATAAATGCAACACCAAAATCTTTCTTGATTTTTGCTTTCACATTTTGTGTCAGTGCATGTCTGTCTTTAAACTTGCAGAGAATTTGCAAAGTTGAGGATGATGGCATTTTCTTGCGCTCCTATTATGTATATGATACAGCTTGTCTCACTTCTTAATTTCACAGAAGGAAAAGCAACATTCTTTTCATTCATTAATTTAAAAGCAGAATTGCAGAAGTTGAGTGCCCTGACAGATGAGTGAAGATTTGCAAGATACTCTGTAGATATCAATTAGAAATATTTGGCACAAAGGCATTTGCTGCTGCTATAAAGTACTGAAACCAAAGAAGACAAAAATTAAGCTCTTGCTGTTTTGAAGAGAGGCTGAAAAAATTTAAATGAAATTCTTGGTAGAAACGAATGCATATCAAGATCATTTGCTACTTCAGTTCTTGTAAGGGAAATGATGTTTACCTGGAAAATGTTAATTTTCATTAACAGGAAAGAAAGCAGAGGATTACAACAATAGAATTTATAAATAGCAATTTATTTGTAGTTTGGATGAGAGCCCTTTTATCATCCTGGATCTAGGCAAAGGGATTTATACTACCACATTTTTCAAGGGCTTTTAGGAAATCAGGAGAATAACACATATTCATGACACTTTGTAAAAAGTTACCCAGAGGGTATTTTCTCAGCTTAATGGCATTTTTCACCCTTACCTACTATTTTTCTATTTTTCTATACATAATGGTGCCTTTTAAAATTGAAAAATATTTTAGGAGTCATAAAATATTTATATTGACCCATCACATGATATCTTTTAGACATTATGTATACAAGTCAACCAGTGTAACAAAAATAACACAATAGATAAATAAGCAGAACATTCTACGTATTCTAAGCAGAACATTTCCTAAAATTATGCATGAGATTAGTTTGGTTAGGGAATGTATCTATTGGATATCATTTTCTTACTTCCTTTTGTTTACCTATCTATCTAACACCTATGTATTTTTACAATATATATCATGTAAAAAGATATTGGTTATTCTGTACATGTAGGCAGGTGGGTTGGGTGAAGGAAGATTATTAATATCCTTGTGAGTTCAAGTATTTGCAGTGACTAAAATTATTGGGGAAACTCCAATGGTACTGTAACAGCAAAACTGATGTATATGAAGAACTACAGAAGTAAGGAGTGGTTTATTTTGAGTTCAAACTTTTAAAAAATTGTCTTTATTTTCCAAGTATACATATATTTCAAAATAAGTATTCAAAATACATGTGTGTGTGTGTTTTCTAAGTGCCCTGTGTCTTGAAAATATTCAATAGATCTTTCTTTACAAGGAAAACAACATCAACATGTAGGTAAAGAAAATGAAACATAAAACTTAAGAAACAAGCTTTACCTGTATGTGGATCAAAATGTAAATGTTTCCAAAAACTGTAGTTTAATTGTACTGCTTTCATCTTAGAGGTTCCATTGTGTCAGTTTTATAGGGTTACTGTAACAGAGCTCCACAGACAGAATGTATGGTTACAACGGTAATGTATTAACTTACAGTCCTGGAGGAAAGAGATTCAAAACTGACATAGTCAGAGACGGAGTCATACTCCCTCAGAAAGTTCTAGAGAAAGAGAATTCTTTGCCTTTGCCATTGCTGGTGGCCCCATCTGTACTTGGCTTGTGGCTGGGTAACGGGCTGTTCCCTAACCTTTCTTCTGTGCAAATCTCTGTTCCCAATTCACTTATTTTCACAAGGACATAGTCATATGGGACTAGGGTCCACCTTAGTGGCCTCTTAACCTGATTATCTGCAAAGACAGTATTTCCAAGTAAGAATCACTGGAACTGGAAATTAGGACTGCCTCACTTTCGGGTGACACAATTAATTCAATAATAGTGACCCTCAAAATACAAGCTCCCGTTCTTGTGACCTCCCAATTCAGTCAGTTTAACACATGTCCACTTAAATCCCAATGACCTCTAAAATGCTAATAATTTAATGGCTAGAATGACATTTGAGAAGATCTTCCACATGTTCTTCCACAGTATAACGCAAGCAGTTAAAAATGATAGCATTTTCTTGTCTTTTTCTTTCCTTCACAGCAAATGCTTACAGTGCTGCCAGCCTCTGAGGTCCCTCGGGCGAGGTCCTCTAAGTCCTCTAAGTCTACCAATCCCTGAGACCTCTTCTAAATGCCTGCTGCTCACAGTCACACCGCAAATATTAAGGTGGATTAGAAATGATGCTATTGATGTACACTGATACTGGAAAGACTAGAAATGCCTTCGTGCATATGTTTAGGTGGGCGCCAACTTGACCTCAGGGATTGTACATATTAGGCAAATACCCTACCACTGAGCAGCCCACAGCCCTGTGGGCTGGAAATTCTGAGACTGCTTGTGTACCTCTGCTTAGCAACTCAGAGTATTATAGACTGTGGTATTTTCAAAACTGGTTTGGAAAAATGTTCAACAATAGGAAGACTTCTCTTAAACTTCATTCAAGTGATATTTAACAAATCCATCTCTTATTAGAATAAATTCAAGAAAAGAAAAAAAGCTGAGATGTCATTGGTTTTATCAGCATGTAAGACCATCATGAGTGAACAAAGACATATACGTGCTTTCTGATGGCATGAAACAATAATAGTTTTGTTTCTGCCATCTTCCTCTTTTCAGTATTTGCCTAAACAAATTCTTGAGTGCAAAGATTATTCTTTCTAATTCACATTTCAGACACAGTTTCCATTGTGCTTGTACTTTGTTAGAAATCAACAAGAAATGATTGGGTTACCAGCCTCAAAATATCAGGAAATTTAAAAGAAAGAGGAAAAAAATATTGCTCATTATATTAGCAATTCAGATTACAACTAGGTTTAAACAAGGTTTATTATATAGTATTCATATTTGTTTTATAGTTATACCTGTAAATTGTTTTGAAAATTTAAGCTCTTTCTGTTTCCGTTTAACCAAATGAGACTAAGGAAATTGACCACATAAGCCAAAATTAGAAATTTTTATTAATAGGTAGTTATGATTTACACATTCATAGGACAATGACTTTGCTGTTATCTTCATTTTATTCATTACTGTTGCCTATTACTAAAAATATATACTTTTTTATTTTTCCTGAGTAATACTTTATATAACATTAGAAATACTTGTAGAACTACTAAGAACCTAAACAATTTCTACAGAAAATTGCTAGCAAGTGATCCTTATATGAATTATTAAGAATTTAGATCAAAGATGTTTTATCCTGGGAGACCGAAATTTAAACACACTGTTATAGAGAAACACTCAGATGATTGAAAATAAATCATTAAATACATTATAAAAGTGTTTAAATAGCCAGTTGCCTTTATTAATTGACAAAATAACCAATGATAATTTTTAAATAATATAGTAAACTTGTAGCATAATTTTCATTTTGTGGCACTACAGATTCCTAGAAATATTGATAAAATAATTCTGAAGATATATTTTTAAATCAATTAAATAGATTTATATGCTTTCCATAAAGTGTTAAAGTTATCACTTGTTGATAAATCATTACTATACTCATCCTATTGCTTACCTATTTTCTAAATTTTTATGCTGAATGATTAGTGATCCTATGATTTAGAATTTGTTGCAATTATTTTAAGTAGAAACAATACTGAATATATTTAAAATATTTACAAATTCAGTGCATATTTTAATATTTTACATACATTTATTTTGCCTTGAAGAATTTTTCTTATCAAATCCAAAAATAGTGATTATGTCTGAAAATATTTGTCTCAGATTGTTTGTAGTAAGAATATCATTCAGAACAGCTTTAATGTAATATTTTATTAAAATGTTTAGGTAAATTGCAATTCTAATTCATTGGAATAAAAATAAGCTCTGATAGAAAAGATAAGATAAAATGTATTAGTTTCCAGTAGTCATATATTGATTTCTTCCTAAACTGCTTACATTGCATTTTTTTTCAATTAAGTAGATAAATGTATGCCTTTAAAATTTTTATTTTTTCCATATCTGTGTAATATTAATGGAATTCATCTATTCTTTAAGATACACTCTCTAATACTAATATACTTTATAAAATTACAGATTCCTAAATCATGAGTATTGATTCCTAATTTCACAATGAATAGAATAATTTATCTCATTTTAGAAAATATATTCCACATAATTTATGGAAAATATAGTTACTTTCACAATCAGAATTGGTAAAGAATTCACCCATAATTAAATATCATTGAAAAAGTCATAATAAATGGATCAGTTTCCTTCAAATTTGAGACTTTGAAATAATTTTCTAACAACGCAAGTTTTCTGTTGATTTCATTTTCTTCTCTCCGTAATTGACAATGGTGGCTTAGGATTTGAATGGTGGTATTTTTGACCAAGTACATCTATTCACAATGAAAAAAATTCTATGCATAGAATAATTCAACAGGTAACCATACCCATTAGCTAGGCTTTTAAAATTAAAAAAATAAAATATGTGCACAATGATAATCATCCTAACAAGAAGTTGTAATAAGACAATAGTGTTTATCCCTAGGAATTTAAATATATTTTTTCAAAAGTAAATATGGGGCCTTTTTTTTAGGTTTTGCTTAATGTACAAGAAGACTAAACACTGTAGTCTGATATGGTCTATGTAAAAAATGTTTTGAAACTGGAGTAAAATCCAAGGACAGCAACGATGACAGAAGTCAAAGGGGAAGGGGTCTTACTTGAACATTTTAAGGATTCAGCGGAGGAGTGTTAAAGGGAAGCTAAGGTTTGTCAAGCAGCCGGCCTTGACTTCTCAAGCCAAAGCACATGATCTGCACTGCTGCAGAGAAGCAGAGACACCTTGTGCTTACTGAAAACTCATTTGAAATTCAAGACCAGACACTGATGAGTCAAGTGTGTCCTTGTTCTTGCCAAAGCTGCCAAGGAGTCCCTGAGGTCACTTTGGTCAGTGCATGAGCAAAGGGCAGATGAGTTCAGAATAAATATTCAATTCTTCTGACATTACAAACTCAGTCTATTTAGTTTGCAAAGGGACCAAAGCTCCAGGACAAATCTGGTAATCAGAGGAAAAGCACTTAATCTGAATGAAAGAAAATTAATTAAACTGTTTCGGGTTTTTCAGTGAAATCCGACTCTGCAAAAATTTCAGAAAGTTTAAAGATTTAACCTTTTCTATTCATTTTAAAATAATTAGTAGTGTTAAGGAAAACTTTGTATTGATTTAATTTGCCAAATTTTGTGAGAGCGAAACTTGTGTGAGATTCTGGAAAAAGTACATTATGCCTCAAGGTTAACGAAACAGATGTCAGGGCTGGAAAAAGAGGAAGTTTTGATTCTACCACATATTGCTCATGTTTACCAAAAAACATTGCCTTTTTTACAGAAAACTTTCTTTGAGGCAAAAAATCTTTTACCGCTTCACATTTTTTAATTGGAAATATAATTGGAGGTAGGTGGAACAAATAGTTAACACATCCAGACTATTCTACTCAGTCCTTGCATGTAGCTATGTAACCATGGCAACAGCCCTCCTCCAAACCCAGCATGGAGCTGTCAGGTTCTCATAGTGGCTGCATGATGTGGTAGATCAAGATGAGACAAGCTGTTAGCATATTTCAAAAAGACAGGAGGATTGATAATACATATGGCCCCAGGCTAATTTGTATCCGTTAGGATTTCTGGACTCCAAGTCTCTGGGGTGGGGGAGCTTCTGAATTAGTTATTTCACCGGAGAAAATTGTATCTTTCAGCTACCAGAGAGAGGGCAAGAATGTGGAAGCCTGTGTGTGACTTCTCTAATATTTATGTTTGTAAGTTACCTTTATCCTAACAGTTACTGCTTTGTATCTCCTGATCTAATAAATGTTTACCAGGATTATAACTTAGGTTGAAGTGTGTTAATCCTTCTAGCCAGTAATTAAATGAGTAAGGGACCTTCCATCAAACTGATTAAAATATATAATTATTTACATGGTTTTCATGGTATAACAGAAAACCATCATATTAATTTTATACCATTGAGAAAAAGTATCAGTCTCATTTATTGCTACATATGCTTCTTGTTTTTAAGATTTTATAATAAAAATTTACAAAAATGTCATATAGAGATATTGAATTACTTTCCAATTCTAGGTTTAGAAATATTTTGACAAAATTAACCTATTCACACCTGTAATATATATATATATATATACTATCAAATGGTACCTTTAAAATTGTGTTGTTAGTAATTTTGTAAACATTTTATGATAGGATGGATATGTTTGTTTGACCTTATTCCATATCCAAAATATTAAAATTTTATTTTCAAGAGTATCATTTATATTCCACTATATTTAAGGATTCAGTTATATGCTTGAATATCTCTTTTTTAAAGTAATGATGTTCTCTTTTTTGATTTGACATTTGATGTAATATAACCAGCTTTGAGTCTAAAACAATTTAAGAATGTTTTATTTACCTTATTTTTGTAACAGTTACATGTTTATGTAAATCAAAAATGTGTCATTATCAAGAATATGTGTGATAGTTCAAGCAAAGTTTTTTCTTTTCTATCAAAAATGAGATATTATAGTACCCATTGATCATTTTCTGTTATTCGGTTCAGAAAGCCCTGTAATTCTTTCACTCTATGCATGGCTTTATACTATTGTGTTATGTTTGATATTATTGTAATTGAAACTATGCTCAACTATAGCAGAGTAAGAGATATGGTGTTAGCTACTGTTGATGTCCAGTTGACTTAATGTAA
>PVJX010017660.1:0-37943 GCA_004027295.1 Dolichotis patagonum | reverse complement strand
TGACCCATCACCTTCCAAAGATTCAATCTTTGAACACAGGAGGCTTTTGGGGGCCTTTGTAGATCTAAATCACAACAGACTCTTCTTTGTCCTTGATGGTGAAATCTGGCCCTGTTGTTTGATTTTACTCAGGGCCTACTCTGTGGCTATGCCTTGTTCTACACACAGGAGATGTGACCAAAAGCAAAGATTTCTGCCCTTAAAGAGATTACAACCAGTGAGGAAAGACATGATAAGCAACAAGGGTAATGGATAAGTGTAGTGTTTCCTAAGTTAGAAAGCAATAAAGATTATTATTATGGTCTTTTTTTTTTTTTTTTTTTGCTTTGGTACCGGGGATCAAACTCACAATCTTGTGTTTGCCAAGCAGGCACTTATACCACTGAGCTAAATCCCTGGCCCTGTTTTAGTCTTTTTTGAGACAAAGTTTCACTATATGGTTTAGGCTGACCTTGAACTTACTTTGTAGCCCAGGCTGGCCTTGAATTCCAGCAATCCTCCTGCCTCAGCCTCCTGAGCGCTGGAATTACTGGTGTATGCCACTGTGCCTGGCTAACGATTATTCTTGTAAAAAGAAAATAAATAATAGGGCAAGGTATAATGACTAGCCCTGCTGTCGCTAAGGTCCCAAGTGCTGGCACTGCTGTATTTCCTTTCAAAGGCTGATGATACAACACAATCCCCGCCTGCAAGTACACCCCAGGGGTGGCCCTTACCCCTTGTCTTGGCCTGGCCAGTCCTGTGCTCTTCCCTGGGTTCATGGGAGCTGGAGCAAAGCAGGGAGCAGGTGATAGGCTGATGCAGTGCTTCACGGTGACTAGTGCGCCTGCAGCTTTGTGGGGAGGGTGGCTTCCTCCGGGCTCGCTTGGCCTCTCAGGAACCAAGAGTCAGTGTGACCAGCAGCTGCTTTATGGGTGAGACCCCTTGTCCCTGGGAGCTGGCCTGGAGACTATGATGCTAAAAACAACGTATTTTTTGACTTCTCAAGAAAGATTCTTGGGCCAAAGTGGTAATGAGATTCAAAAACTGGTTTATGAAGTTTGCACGTTTGGATGGAAGTCCACACAGGAGGGACAACCTTGCTTCGGTCTGCACATTCTCTGCGGTGCAGCAAAATAAACCCCTAAGCCCCTGCTCCAAGCTACAGGGAAGGCAGACTTGACATCCCACGAATAAGCAGTGGTCTATGGAAATGAACTCCGCTCTACCCGTTTGCTATTTTCAAAGATTTACACAGTGTTACTGCCAGTCTCTTGTGCATGCTGTCTTTTATTTATTTTATTGAACACAGCAGTAGGAGGCTTTTGAATCTCCTATCTTGTCCTCTCCCATTCTGAGGAATGCAGCCTTCAAGCAAAAAGTACTGAGCTACTCCTGATCCCGCTGCCAATCTGTAAAGTGAGGTCCCACTGTCCCTGACACCCCCATTTTATGTAATTTTTTTCTATACATGTTTCCTGTGAAGTTTAGCTGCATTAAGTATTATTCTAAGGGAATATTATTGGGAATTTCATTTTGCTAAATGACTCTGGACTGTGCCCTTTAAAAAATAAATGCTTTTAAAAGCCTAATCATTTAAGACATACCACTTGTTGATAGAATCTTTATTGAAACAAGTTACTCCAATCAGAATAAAATGTACTGTTTCTATTTGAGTTATGTAAGTAATTTTGAGGCAGAGTGTTTTTAATCAGCAGAATCTTTGCTTCATAAGGATGTAGGTGGTGCTCTTCCAGTTGCCCAGAGGGCTGACCTGCTAATTCTATCCGTTGCAAAGCATGATTTGTTTGTAGTCCTGATGCATTTGCCACACTGTTAGCTGGGGTTAATCTGTGACCTTACATGGCAGTTAGTAAAGCACAAGCCACACTTGTCCAGACCTCCCCACAAGGCTGAGAGGCTCAGTGACGTCTTGGGCCTCCCAAATCCATGGCCTCTTTTCTGTGATAATACAGATTTGGAAAGTATGTTTTCTGCTCTGTTTGCATGTACTGAGAAACAGAAACTAGCCCCATGTTATAGTTTAGACCAAGAATGAGCCTTCCCACCCACAGAGTTGTTGTCTAGATCTTAAATGGATTCAAATGGCCTCGTGTGTATGGATAGTGACTGAATCACGGGGGTGCTGCAGCTGAGTTGCTGTGAGGAAGAAGGTTAGAGGTCAGTCCCTGGGGGTGTGGCCTGGAAGGCTCCTCTTTTCCCTCCTGCTTCCTGGCCACCATGACATGAGCAGCTTCCCTCCACCAGACCCTTCTGCTGTGCCTTCCTGCCAGACAGCTGGCCCATTTTGGACTGAAAACATGAGCAAAAATAAACCTCTCTTCCTTTAAGTTTCAGGGGTCAGGTCTTGTGTCTCAACAAGGAGAAAGTGACTGAGGCATGACACACTATATAAATTGCTCATTAATTAGGACAAGCATTTCACAACAGAATACGCAATTGAGATTTTATCCCCTACTCTAATGCACAATCCTCAAGACTGCTGAGTTCTATGTTTAAACAAAGAAAAGTAGCATTTAAAACATTCTCAACTGATTTAAAAAAAATACTGTACTCTGTTTATTTTTTTTTAGGTATGCCTTAGTAAAAAGATATTGAGCACATATATACTCCAAGAAGAAAATGTGGTGGGAAGCAGAAAGCTTATTTCAAAATACTTCAATAGCTAGGGAAAAGAGGGCACACAGCTATCTCACTCTGCAACTCAAAACCATAGGGAGCTTTTATTTAAGGAGACCTTGAGAAACATTAGGTGACATCCACCTGCCGTACAGAGATCATTGTCTCAGCCTCCCTTTCTGTGAATTAGCCACATTCAGCAATTCAGCATCATGAATACAACAAAAATAAAATTCTTGAGGTAAATGCTGATTGCTTTGGCTTAACATCTCTGCCCTTGTACTAAGGTAAGAGAATCTCCTCAACCCAGCATGGTGGCACATGGCTATAATCCTAGCATTGAGTGAGGCTGAGGCAGGAGGACTTCAAGTTCAATTCAGCCTGGCCAACTGAGACCTTGTCTCAAAAAAACCAAAAAATGACCAGGGATGTCATTTAGTGGTTGAGCATCCCTGGTCCAGTCAGAGAGAGAGAGAGAGAGAGAGAGAGAGAGAGAGAGAGAGGATATGAATGAATATGAATCTCTGCTTTCCTATAAGTTGTAGGTACCCATTGGGAATAGTTACCCCTTCCCTCCCTCACTCTCCCCAAATCAGTGTGGGCCAGGACTGGCCCAACAGAGTCACCTTCCTTCACTCACAGTGCTTAGCTTAGAGGTGAGCACAGGACCCAGGCAGGGCTGCAGTCCCACAGGAGATCTGGGCTGCGCACCCTGGAAGGGGACAGCCCTTTGTAAAGTGAGATAGGGTTTGTGGGATAGGCTCAGGGCTGGCAGTGGCCACTTTACCAGTAGTCACGGGGTCAGCTGCTGGAGTAAGAAGCACTGAGTGACCAGGAGAAAGAGACAGAGGCCTGAAGAAGTTGTCTACCCCTCACCATAGCATTCGGGCGTCAGGTAGTTCAAAGTGGGTTTCTAGTTCCTGAATCTAAATGAGTAACTTGTATAGTCACTGCCTTCCTTGCTAATCATCAGTAGTGACAGTCCCTACCTGCACACAGTATTAGGGCACCCCAGAGACTTCTACCAGCAATGTCTGAGCATCCAGGGTGGGACCAGGTTATCACATACTAGGTCATTATGTCCTTTTGAGCCTCTGGCTTATTGGTTGATGTTTGGAGGTTCCCAAAGAAGTAACTGCTTGTATGGTGTGTGAGTGTCCATGTGTGTGGGTACATGGCATTTCATTATTTCAATGTTAGTCAAAGGTGCAATGAGCTAAGTGTCCCAGGGTCACTTGTGAAGCACCCACTCCTTATTCATGAAGTTGGTAGTGGCAGTGGCATTTGTGAGGAGGAAGTATGAGCCAGGAGCTCGGCGAGCACGTGGGTGATTTCCCACCTACATCAGAAGAAACATGAAAGAGCAACTCTTAATTACAACCAAATATTAGCTCTGGCTCCTGGGAACTCATCATCCCATCTCAAGGTCTATAGTTATGAAAATTTAAGCAATGTCTTAAAACATGTTAATTTGTTCTTTGTTTATTTCTTTCCCTGACAGATTAATTTATTCCAAGGGACTTCGGTTCTCAAGCGCTAATATATTGATCCGGCCCATGTACGACATAGCTAACAGCCTGGGGAGGAGATTTCGTTGGAAAACAAAAGTCTTTCTTGTAGTTTTCCATAGGTAATTAACATTTTATTGTGGGCCCTGGAAGGCATCCAGTTTTCTCTGGATTTGTATCTCTGACTTTTAGATCAATGGTTAATTTCGAGAGAGGCTGGGAGCGCAGAAACGCGCACACACAACGCTCTTTAGGCCTGAGTGAGTTGGCTGGAGTGCATTGGGACCGAGAGGAAAGTTATGTGATTTTTTTCCTGCTGGGTTATGGTTTTCTGGGAGCTTCTATGTTAAGGACAATATTTAGATGGTAATAAGGATCGGAGGTACTGGTTCTGGAGAAGAAGAGGAGACAGCTGAAAAATGCTGTTTATTATTGATGAAACACCTCCTGGTGGCCTTTGGTCTTGAATAGTGCCATTGTTGAGTCAAAGTAAAGCTCACAAAGTGCCATCTTTTTAATATCTATTAATTGAGCCTCAGTGGTTTTGGTAGCTTATATATGTATTGAGAAGTCTGTGGCCATTAACAATTATAGGTATCTGTATTTGTGGAAAGAGAAAGAGTGGTAAAATTATCCCAGAACTCATAGATTGCCAGCCCTATGGTCTGTGACTGGTATTTCCATCATGAGATTAACTTAATAGAATAGAAGGCCCCTAAAATACTCTTCTCCCCAAATTTCAGGCAATCCCTTAAGCATCCTTGGGTTTTGCCTGTAGTTGGCTTTTTAAAAGCATGCAGATTCAAATCAGAATATCAAAAGTCAATGGCCTCTAAAGATAATGTCATTCACAAATCTTTTAAATCAGCAAGCAAAATACAGTTGGTCACTTTTTAGAAACCTTGATTTCTTTGTTCCTTTACCCAGAGCTTTGTAAATAAAAAACTACATTATTATTCATAAAACACTGTCAGAACATCGTGTAGACATTTTTACAACATAATATTGTGTTTATGAATAGGCTGAGTGGTGTGAGCAGGTTCTGCTTACTGCTGGGACACAAATCTGAAATGCACAAGCCACAGTGAGGTGAAGGCAGCCGCTGCTCGGGATGACTGTGGTGGCCTGTGTTCCTTTCACACTACATGTTTCTGCTCCTGTCCACAGAGTGCCTTGGCAGATTCATTGCAGAATCATGGCAGATTCATGGCAGAATTGTGGCAGATTCACATCTCACCCTGTTGAACTCAGAGAGTAGCTGTGATTTCCTTTGGCCAATGAGACATGGGCTGCACAGTCGTGTGTATTTCTAGGTAGAAACGAGAGTAAGACTTGCCAAGTCTCTGCCATAACCCGAGGCGAGGGTCTGGGAGGAAACTGCTCCATTGGGTTGGGTCCTGGACTGAAGGTTATGGAGCAGAGCCACAGCTGGACCACAAAGGTTAGCAGGTGAGACAAAGAGGGTTTTCTGGTTGCAAACTACTGAGTTGTGGGGGTGCTTTGTTTCCTCTCATAATCTAATCCTGTCTGATATGATAGCTTAAACTAAATATGTATACCTCATTTACTTATTAGTTTTCACTGTAGAAATTATCATTTGATAGTAACAAAATAACAGCAACAATCTCATCTGATTTATAATTGAGAAAAATATAAATTTTTACTCATGAGGGCTTTTTCTCCCAAACTATAATGACTTTCATCATGAAATTTGGAGATATCAGCCTCATCAGTCTATGCCATAGGAATAATGAAGAGAGGAAAAAATATGTAATTATTTTTTTCTTTTTGAGACAGAAATACCCTATGTAGTTCAGGCTGTCCTTGAGTTTACTTTGTAGCCCAGGCTGGTCTTGAACTTGTAATGATCCTCCTGCTTCAGCCTCCCAAGTGCTGGGAATACAGGCATGTGCAACCACGCCTGGTTATAAATGTTTTAAAATATTTAGAAAAATAATCATTTAAAATAAAAATAACACATTGGTTATTAAGTGGTTTATATAGCAAGTGCAGTGTTTCATTTATTCTTGGACAATATGTTATTAGATTCTTCAAAAATTTTCCTAAAGGTGCTTTCTTTTACTCTTTATATTTCATGATCAGTTACTATTTTCAATTTCAAATGATACAGTTACTTTTACTTGGGTGGAACCTTCTCCTGGGCATGAACTCGGGACAAGTGACCTGAGGCCTTCCCCGAGGACCACTACTTGCTAGGACGGTGTCTCAGGGACAGGGAGGTGGAGATGTTAAAGCGAAGATGTAAACTAACATTTGAGTATGAAGGCTTGGATGTCATTCTTAAGGACTGTGTCTTTCTTCCTACAGGCCCTATGGAGTTGAGGCTTTTTTTTTTTTTTTTTTTTTTTGGTACTGGGGATCGAACTCATGACCTCATGCTTGCCAGGCAGGCGCTTAAGCCACTGAGCTAAATCCCCGGCCCGAGTTGAGGCTTCTGACTGGAAGAATGAGCTGTAGGAATTGGCAGTGGTATGCAGAATAAGTAGAAGAGGGATAGAAGGAGGAGAACCAAAAAGGAAATTATAATGGTCCAGGCTGAGGTAGAATGAGAATGGCAGAAACAAGAAGAGTGACTTTATAATCTTTTTTCTACCTTAGTGCCCATGAGAAGTAAGACAAATCCCACTAGTTAGAAATGATATACTTTTGTATTCTAAATTTTGTTATAAATTCAACAGAAAATCCAAAGGAAAAGGCTAAGCCATTCAAGTGTATCATGATGAACCATTAAATATATATATATAGATGGAGACATGACTGTGTTCAGAGTTCCCCACACTTACACTCATTGGAGGCCTTCACATATTCCATTGGTGCCTTCAGTGAGCCATCTCTGGGGTAAAGTGGCCAGGGGTTGCTCCAAGGAGGGAAAGTAATCAATGATGATGGTCCACTGATGACGTTAATACTATGTGAGGTAAATTCTATATTGTTTAGCGATAAACATTTCAAAACTGCTTACATCTAGCCTCTGCGCACCAGGCACGGGCCGAGAGAACCAGGAGATCGGCCTCTGCCTGCTAGGTGCCGCTACCGGAAGGCCCTTTCTTCCATGCACCCATGTGGGTTGAGAGAGACAGACAGATCCACCTGTGCCTTCTGTGCGCTGCCACCAAAAGGCCACGTCCTGCAGGTGGCCAACATGGGCAGAGAGAACCAGCAGATCTGCCTTCACCCTCAGGGAGCTCCTTCCACCAGAAGGCTCCTTCCTGCAGGCAGCCAACCAGGAGCAGGAACACATTACCAGGTAAGCCCTGAGCATCTGTAGGGCACCTTTAGAGGCCCTTGGTTCCCTCAGGCAGCCATCACCCACTAGAAGAATCAGACAAACACAGTCCTATGTGTCTGCCACCATCGTAGAAGTCCCAGTATAGACACACAGGCTGAGAGAAGCAGCCCCACCTCCGTGCACCCCTGATCATCAGTAAGGCTACAGTGTAGCTACATAGGTCTAGAGAAGCCTGCTCCATGCCCTGCTACCTCCCTGTAAATCTGGAATTAGAGGAACCCAGGTGCCTGTTCCATCCCCCTATACTGCCTAGGGGCAGCCAACGTGGGAAGTGCCTGGGACCCCACAACCAGCTTGTCTGGAGGAACCCAGGAGAATGTCAAGAGGAAGGAGCAAAAGGCAAACTCAGACCTCTAACTAACACACAATAAGTCTGGGAGATACAGTCATGGAAGAAAACAAGTCACACACCTGAAATCTCTGAGAGGCTAGCCACTGAAGTAAGGAAACAACTTCATGAGATTGTAAAAGCAGTCAAATCAGAAATAATGTCTCAAGTAAAAGAAGAAATCACAAATATACTGAAAGAATTGTTCAGCAGGTCTAAAGAAGACAGAGACAATAAAGAGGAGCATAGGAAAATGATGCAAACCTTGAATGAATGTAGAAAGGAATTACAATGCATGAAACAGATTCAAAGAGAGATGCAGGAAATTAAAAATTCAGTTGAAAGCTGGGAGAACTGCTTAAGAGAGACTGAAGATACACTTTCAAATATTGGAGATAGGATTGCTGCTAGTGATCGTGAAAGGAAAGATCTCTTAAAAATAACACAGAATTGCTGGGGATTTAGCTCAGCAGCATAAGCGCTTGCCTTGCAAGTGTGCAGTCATGAGTTCAATCCCTGGTACCAAAAAAAAAAAAAAAAACACAAAAAAACACAAAACCCCCCCAATGGAATCAGGAAATAACTCAACAGCTGCAAGATGATGCAAAGAAGCATAACTTAAGAGTGATAGGTATAGGTGAAGAAGCAGGGGTCGACACAAATGAAATTAAAAGGATATCCACAGAAGTAATAGAAGAAAACTTCCCAAACATGGGAAATTAATCTGGCATGCAGATAAGTGAGGCATATAGGACTCCAACTAACCATAACCAAAGTAAATATATACACAGACATATAATAATCAAGATCCAAGAAATTCGGCACAAGAATAGAATATTAAAAGCTGTTAGAGAAAAGAGATAGATCAACTATAAAGGAAAACCAATCAGAATCACAGCAGACATATCAACACAAACCATCAAGTCAAGAAGAAGTTGGAGTGAAGTGTTTCAAAACCTGAAAGAAAACAACTTACAACCCAGATTGATCTACCCTGCAAAACTATCTTTCAAAATTGATGGAAAAATAAGATACTTCCATGATAAAGAACAACTGAAGGAATTCATGACTACCAAACCAACCCTACAGAGAGTGCTAAAGGATATCCTAGACAGAAATAAAGATGACCATAGTTCCAGGTACGGCAGCAAAGGAGGATCACCAAACAAGACAGGCAGCTGAATGAAGAGGAAAAGTGGAGGGCTAACAACAGGAGGATGGCAGGGCAGAGACAAACCAATGTATACTGGTTGTAACCATTAATGTAGATGGCCTCAGGTCAGCAATAAAAAGAAACACAGGGAGAGTGGATCAAGAAACAAGATCCATCCATACACTGTACATAAGAAACACATTTAACCAGAAAGGAAATTCATAGACTGAAAATCAAAGAAGAGAAAACAATTGTTTCATGTGACAGGAGACCAAAAAAAAAGCAAGAGTAACTTGCCCATCAACCTCAGAATGGATAAGAAACATGATATTTTCATACAGTGGAAAGCTGCCCAGCTATAAAATAGAATAATCTCAAGGCTCCTGTAGGTAAATGGACACAACTGGAGATCACATTCATGGCAGAAACAGTTTGAACTCATATGTGTGAACCCTAGCCTAACAAACAGGAGGAGTTAATGGGATCCAAAAGCAAAATAGTTAATGTAAGAGCAAAGGGGAGGAAATATCTGGGAGGGAAAGGTGGAAACTACTGTCAATTTCTTATTGTCTTGAACTCTTACACTGTTTACATAATTTTGTTAGGTTTGGTTTGTTCTGTCTTGTTTTGATAGATTTTATACTGTCAGATGGTAGGGGCAGCTATTTTGAATATAATGGGATATATTGTGGTAATCATGGTTTCCTATTATACTGCTTTGAAGTCTTATAATGATTTCATTCATTTGTTTGATTGGTTTTATTCTGTTTTGTTTGATTTTATTATGTGTGATGGTATGAACAGCTATTTTGAAGAAAACAAGACATTATGGTAGCCATTGCTGATTTACTATCATCTTGTTTTGAAGTCCTGCCATGCGTTTTTTCTTCTGTTTTGATTGGTTCTATCCTGTTGTGGTTTATTTGATTTTATTTTGTGTGATGGTATAGACAAATTTTTTGAGGAAAATGAGATATTATAGTAGGCATTGTTCATTTCTTGTTATTTGGTTTGAAGTCCTGTAATGCTTTCATTCTTTTGAATGGCATTACACTATATTGTTTTGTTTGATACTATTGTGTGTGAAGCTATGCTCAACTATTTTGAAGAAAAGAGACATTATGGTAGCTACTGTTGATGTCCGGTTGTCTGGTTGTGAAGTGCTTTGTTGCTGGCATTGTTCTGTTTTGATTTGCTTTGTTCTGTTTTCTTTTGTTTTATTCTCTTTAAAATAAAAAAAATTTTAAAAACCTACTTACATCTAAATATTCCAAAACAGTTTAAAGAATGATAAGAAGGCTGGGGATGATAAGAGAATGCGAGAGTACTTGCCGAGCATGTGTGAGTATACACAACCAATCCTTAGTACTTCAAAAACCAACAAGACAAAACAAAAATGATAGGAAGAAAATATGGAAGAATGTATAATCTTGGGGTTAGGATAGACATTCCTAGCCACAAGACCAAAGACAGGCATTTTTACAATATTGAATTGACTACATTAAGATGAACAAAACAAAACAAAAGTACCCATTTACCAGTAAGAACAAGCAAACAAATGACAAAAAAGAATCTAAATGAATTAAAAAGCAAGTGATAAAGTGGAAAAAAATATTTGCAGCAGCCACATTTAACAACAGACCATTGTGCCTAATATGTAAAGTGCTTGCATATCTTTGGGAGAGGAGATTTTCTACCCAGAGCTCTCTTCTGGAGAATAGAGCAGGCAGGCGCATCTTCCAGAGCTTCTCTTTTTGGAAGTAGTGGCCTGGTATAAGGCCAAAGAAGGGTTCCCAATCCTAATGGAATTGTGTACCTTAGCTTGATCTGGACCTTCTCCTGGGTACAGAGGAGACAGGATGACCAAGAGGGGTCAGGGGTGGGGAGTGTCTTGCGGAGTGACAAGAAGATAGGATAGGTAGAAACATGGAAGAAATGAATGGAGAAAGGCAAAGGCTATTTTTTAAACACAGAGCACTCTGGGATGTAAAACCATCTAACACTCAGAACCCAGCCTGTAATAGGCACTGGAATAAATGTGACTGAATTTAAGCAGAGGCATGACAGAACCTGGGGCAAAGACTTAGGGACAAATAAGTCCTGTCTTTAATACTTACAACAGTAATAAATTATAGCAATATAGCTTATTAGGTGCCATCGGTACTTCATTTAATTTCCATAGCAATGCTGGAAGATTTTCATTTTGATTCCCATTTTATAGATTCAGAAACTGAAGCTCAGGATGACTTTACCAAAGATCACATAATTAGGAAATAGCTGGATGATTAAAATTCGGACCACTTAACCCTAGGAGCCCACATTCTTACCACTACAGTCTACTCACTGGGCGTGACTTACAGCAGCAGGCCTAGGCCACCTGTGGCCCCCATTCCCCATGCTTGTGACCTGTAGCCACAGTGGAGCTGTTAGCAGAAAGGCAGAAGTTCTGATTTTTCATGCAGGACATCGCGATTGTCCCAGGGCCCAAGTGTCAGGAGGCCGGAAGATTGCAAAAGGAAGAGCTGCCGCAAAGTAAATGATCTCTTCAGCCTTCTGATCACTCTGATCCTACTTTCCAGTGACCAGATTGCGCTCTGTTGATTCAGATGGAGACGGGCCACACTGCCAAGCACTGTACATTGCAGGGGAATTTATTTGTGAGGCTCTTTGATGTCATGTGCACCCTAGGAACACCCAACTGAGACAGGGAGAGCTGCTTTTCGTGTTTATTCCTCTAAATAGAACCATTTGAGTACACAGACTAAAAGACTTGGTCCAGGAGCACTGCATTCTCTCCAATAGAGTGATTCATTGCTAATGTCTTCATTTTGGGTACCACAGTTGAATGTGAAACCATATGCTTTAAATTAAAAGCACACTAAGCAAATCACAAGTTTCTCAAGATGGGACTTAAAGTCTGTTTTGGTATCTGCTGGTTGCCAAAAGAGCCATATGATCCTTTAATTGAACAACAAATATTTTGTGCAAAATCAATCATTTTAGCTGTCCCCAAATGCTATGTTAATAGGTTGCATAACTAGACTGTAAGCTTGTTTGTACCTTAGTCCAATATTGTCCCAATCTTTCTCTAGCCATCTTATTCCAATCCACTGAATCAGCTTGCAAGGCTTTTAGTTACACGAGCAATAACAACTGAAAAGAGCCAAAACTATTGGCCGCAAAAGCACCAGTAATAGATTCTCTCGTATCTACTTGGCCAGCAGATTCATTCACCTTGGGCTGATACCAGAATCAGCCAGTGTTCTTGTTGCAGTCATCAGAAACCAACTGAGAAACAAAGGAATCACTGGAGGGAAGTCAGACTCAGAATGGATGGGGGTGGGATGGGCAGAGAGCCCAGATTGGACAATAGGCAGGATCCAGGCGTGCTCTGAAGGACTAGGTAACCCAAACAGCTTGTCCGCTGCTGTGCTGTCACCTCCCGAGCCCTCCTTGGTTGGCTCATGAGTCTGGGAGGAACATTAGCATGGCAGAGCCTCGCTAACGGCTTGCTCCATAGCCACTGCGCAGTGGAAGTGCAGTGCTTGGCCCTGACGTTCCACCTAAGAAAGCGTGGAGATCCTGCCAGGAAATGGGCTGCTGGGAGACAAGTCAGCATCAAAAATCCTGGGACCATATTGCTGGAGCCTCCTGCTCAGCCTTGTTTTCCTGCCTAAGAGGATAAAATGTACAGACAGGAAACCGATTTGCATTGCTCAAGAAGAGGTGACAGCAGCCCCAGGCCCTAGTCAGAGGCCAGCGAACAAAAGGACACTTTTTCTTAGGGAACCGAGTGTGTTTGACAAGCCTGTGGCTGGTGACTATGAGGTGAGATCTAGCCCAGTGCAGCAGGGAGGCTTTGCCTTCTGTGAAGTGTTCCATTTCTCATCCCTAAGGGGCCTCATCAGGCCCAGAGGGCAGAGAGGTGTGTGGGGTAGTGGTGGCTGGAGCAAGGAATAAAAAAATAGAGAGATGCTTATATAAAAGAGTGTTCTTTCCTCCCACGAGCCCTATGGGCAGGAGAGAACATATAGTCAGAATTAAGGAATTTCATGGCCAAATCAAGTCCAATTAGGAATGTGTGGTAAAGCTTAGCTATGTGGGGAACAGTTAAAAATGCTGTTCTGCATGATTTATGTTGTACCCTGAGGCCAGCTTAACTTAGGTAAAAGCCAGCTTGGGTGAGGAGGAGGCAGAGGGGCTAAAAGAATGGTAAATGTCAACAGAAGGAGACCCCTAGGAAGGGAGGTGTGAGGTCCCCAGTCTGGGACCCGAAATGACAGCTTTTAGGGCATCAGTGTAGTGATGCCTCTCAGAACAATTGTGACAATGCTTCTAGGGTTATTTTCAGTATTCCACCAAACCCAGCCTGAATCACTAAAAGACTCATTAGAACTTTAAATTTCTGTCCTTTTGGTTGGAAAGTGACTCCCCCAATACAGTGACATTGACAGTGTCATGCTGGAGGGTTAAGGCCTATTGGCAGCCTTTCCTATGATTAATAAAGTGAGAAGGTTAATTATATACCCTTGGAAGAAGATATGCATTTCAAAATATTGTATCCACAAGAAAGAGAATAAAAGGTGTTACGGGTGAAAAAATGTTAGAAATACCTTGGTGCAGACACTGTGACTGCAAAAAGCCTCTGCTGAGATGTAGCCATGTTTGGAGGGGTAGACTCATGAGCAAGAGACCACAGAGGCAACATTCAAATGAGGAGGGGACAGGATTGATGGGGTAGGAGTGAGAAGGGAAGCCTGGAAGCCCCACTGGTACCCGCTTTGGAGTTTTGGGTATTGGATATCTGAGAACACCCATAAAGCACTTATTATAATAGTAAACAAAGAGCAGAAGAACAAAATTAGGAGGTGGCTGGGATACAAGTCTAACAATGGCTTCTATCTCACAACTTAGTCTTGCCTGCCTGAAGTTGTACCAGACAACGCATCTTCATGTCCACAATATTCTGCACAGCCATTGGGCCATCTAGGTTAGACAGTAGTGTAAGAACTGCTGTCATGTTTTGAATATGCTGGAGACTATACTGTGTGATTGGCAGATTTTATCTTTACTCCTCACCACAACCACAAAATGGGCTTATTGTTCCTGCTTTACAGAGATTGAAACTTTGGTTCTGAGAGGGTAAGTGACTTGCTGGGACCACATGGCTAGTCGGCATCAGAGCCTGTGTGCTTGGTCACTCTTCAGCACAGCCACTGAGGCACCTGGGACATAATCTGCAGCACAAGACTAGCCATCCTGTTGTATATGTGCTGCCCAAGTGAGCACAGCCATCTCGTTGGTTAGTCCCCCAAATTCTTGGTAAAATTCCCATTTGCCATAAGAAAATCCATCAGTTGCAAATAACAGAAACCATCTCAAGTTTTTTTTTTTTTTAATCAACACAGGCAACATTGGTTTATGTGACAGCATAGTTTGGAATATCTGGCTTCAGGTATTTTAAGGATTTAAATCATGCAGCCCTGATTTTCACTTTCCTGTTGTTCTAAAGACCACAGTCTCCCATCTCTCAGCCCCACTCCCTCCTCTCTCAGCTGTGGCGGCGGTGCTGGGAGTGTAGGACAGGGGGAGACATGTAGGTAGGGGAGGTAGCCAGATATAGAGTCAGACAAGCCTAATGAAGCTTCTGATTTCCCCTGGACCAGTCACAGTGGCTTGGGGGATAAATGATTTTGAAGAGCAGGCCTGGGTCACATACCCAAAATTTTGTTCAGGGTCCAGAGTAATTTTCTTGAGCCCTACCAGAACCCATGAAGCTGGTATATTTAGGGACAATTTCCCAATGGAAGGAAGACAACAAAATCAAAGAAACAGAAGAGAAGATAGTATTGGTGACAGTGTCATTGTGAATATCAGAGTGTTTTGAATCAGTGAGCTCTAAGAAACAATATGGATTCTCAATAGAAAATAGTTAGATATTTCATAGTACAGGAAAATCCTACAGATGTTCCTGACTAATGACTGCCAGGGAACACATCAGAGAGAGCTGGAAACAAAACAGTGGAAAGCCAGTGCTGCAGCATGTTCAAGTATATGGAGTTCATTTATTTTAAGATGTACAGTTCTCTTTTAATTACTTATGATACTTCACAGCATATTGTAAGTGGATCTTGGTATGTTCTGTGTGAATAAGAACATGTTAAGAATAATAGATCTCACTTGAATCTCTGTTTTCCAGCTCTTGCTGGAAGGTGAGAGAGAGAGAGAGAGAGGGAGACAGAGAGAGAGAGAGAGAGAGAGAGAGAGAGAGAGAGAGAGAGAGAGAGCGGGTGGAAGTCAATATTCAGGGTAACTTGCTTAGTGATGTTCCTTTTCCAGTCTAATGTGGGATTGTGTGACATGGAGTTTGTTGACTTAGAGAAATTCTTTGATCTTGGGTAAGCTTCTTGGGTTACTGCACCTCAGTTTTCTCATTGGAGATGGCCAGACTCTCCTGAAAGGCTGTGAATCATTCATTCATTAATGTATCTGAACAGTCAGAAAGATTTATTGAGCTCCTAGCAGGGCTACGTGATGGACACTAAGGATGCACTGGGAAGCTGAATGGATGCACTCCCTCCTCTCATGAACCTTATGGTCAGTAAGAAAGACAAATGCAGGGAAAGGACACTCAGAAAGCACTTGGCACAGGGCCCCGTACACAGTAAGTGCTCAATAAGTGTGAATGACCTTCTTTTCTTTCTTTGCCAATCCATTCACTCATTGCTAATGAGCTGAATATATTGTGTCCCTTCCAAACTTCCTATGTTAAAACCTAAAATAGCCAAAGTGGTCATATTAAGAAGTAGGGCCTTTAGGAGGGGATTAGGTCACAAAAATGGGATCAGTGCCCCTATAAAGGAGCTTGAGACTGTTTTCCCCTTTTAGCCCTCTCTGCTCCATAGAGGACATATCAGAGAAGCTGGAATCGTTCCTCACCAGATACCACGGCAATGCATTTCTGTCTTTTATAAATCATCGAGTGTAATGTATTTTGTTATAGCAGGCTAAATGGACTAAACCACTCACCTTAACCAAGAAATGATAGACAGTGTCATTTTTCTTCATTTATTGAGGGGCCTGGAGACACTTTTAATGTTCTTTTCTTTCTCTAATATTCTGCAGGTTTTTAGTCCCTGATCTTCTTCATGAGAGCATGGGAATGTGCTTACTACAAGGAAACTCACTGTGGACTGTCACTTGAATCCTGTGTTTTAAATGGCAGCTCTATTATTACTATTACAAGGCCCTGCATCACCAGCCTCACTATAACATGAAGTTTGTGAGGGATAGATCTGCCTTCCACCTCTTAAACAGTCTCACAAAGCACCTCTACTGAATAAGTGATTTTAAAAGCTGGGGACATAGCTCTGTAGTAGGGCACTTGCCAGACATGTGTGAGGTCTCAGATTCCACCCCCAGCTACTAAAAAAATGAAAATAAAAGTGACTATACCACACGTGTAAAAGAAAGTATAGTTATTGTGTGGGCTTTGGTTCACACAGATTTGGATGGATCCCAGCACATGCTATGGGGTTGGGGCAAAGGATTTAACCTTTGTACCTCATTTTCTACATCTGTAAGTGGTAATAAACCTATTTCAACAGAGATTCTGTGAGGATTGAGTAAGATAATATATGAGGGATGCTTTGTATGGAGCCGGTGTTTAGTAAATAAACCAGACTGCCTTAAGTTGAGACGTGACTGCACACTAATTGCAAAATTGAGAGATGTGAGGAACTTTTGCTGGCAAATAAAGCAATTGTGGCTGGTTCTCACATAAGGCTTGTGTGTTTTTAATGAGTTCAGTGCATAGTGTTGGGGCAATCTGTAGGTGAATTATTCTTCTGGCAGATACTGGGGAAAAGACATCAGGAAAATCAGCTAGCAGACTGGGAATGGAGTTCAGTGGTAGAGCTCTTCCCTAGCATGCATGAGGCCCTGATTTGATACCCAGCACAGGTAAGAGAAAAGTTAGTGAGCAAGTGTGGTGGCCTTGGGTCAAGTGTATACTCTAGGATTTAGCTCCTTATCTGCAGAAGATGAAGCAGAAGAAGGAGAAGAAGAAGGAGGAGGAAGAGGAACAGAAGAAAGAGGAGGAAGTTGGACTTAGATGGTCTCTAAGACTCATTTTTAATTCTAAAGTTCTAGGATACTGGGACTGAAAATTCTGTGAGAGAACTTGACAGAAAAGAAAAACAATGTCTGACTCACCATCCTTTCCCATACCAAGCCTGCCAGCTGATGACTGTATTAGCTACCCTTTGTTGTCACCAACCTCCCATTTTCAGAGAAGACTTCTTTTGTCCATTGAAATCTGAAAAGGTGTGGTTTACAACCCTGACATCACTTTGATTTTTTAGTTTTGATCTCAGAGAAAGTAGTTTGAACTCATTTAGCACAATTATGAGAAATGCCAGCCCTCTGTACCTTTAATGCAGAAACCCAAGAGCTCTTGGCCTCGTGGGAACGAGATGAGCCTTTGTGAAGGTCCAAAATCACAGGCATGTATTGATACTGTACAAGCTCTTAAATCCACGGGACTCCCTGGTGCAATCAAAACCTAAATTAATAATTACATGAATAGATTTTCCGAAGGAAAGAAAAAAATCATCTATGCCTCAGGCCACTGGAAAAAATAAGATTCCAAGTAGGGAGGGGAAATAATTAAATATCCAAAGGCCCAGTTTGATAATGTTCACTTTTAAATGTGGAAAGCAAGTGCAGTATCATGGCATTTTCCTTCTACCAGCCTATATACCAATGTGCATGTGTGTGTATGTGTGTGTGTGTGTGTGTGTGTATGTGTATTTGTGTCTGTGTTACAGATAGGTATGTACACACATGTATTTCTAAGTTTTGTTAAACACACAGGCAAAGGATAGTGGAACTAAAGAAAATTTCAATATTTACATGAAATATACATACATACATATGTATGTACACATGTAAATATATTATTTTTTCCCTCTGAGTGCACTGGAATTTTGGACAGTGGTTGCAATAGGGAATATTGACTACAGTAAGTGACAAGGTTGAGTTACATTTCAATTAAGTGACTATGGATATACTGTAACTCTTCCATAGTATTATGTTTCAGAGTAGCTGTTTTCTTTTGTTTACCTGTGTTAGTGTGAATTCATCAAAACACTGGTAAAAACCCAGGTCATGTGCAAGGCAGGTATGGGAAGTTATATAAGCCCTGACAGAGTTTTTGATACTGCTTTTCTGTATCAAAGTGATCCTTCAGCAAAAATGGTGAAATTTTCACTTTATTGGCATCAGGCAGACTTGGCAAGACAGAAAACTGACATACCCATTCATTAAAAAAAAAAGAAAATCATCCAAACTCACTGTCAAAGCTTTTTCTCAAGTACTGTTTATATAAACTGTGAAATATTTAGGTAATCAATTGTCAAACTAGCAGTTCCTGGAAGAATTATGGCCTGCAAAACTGCCAAGACATCTGATTTTGACATTAAAATTAATTTCACAAAATTTTAGATTTAGTTTAAATCTGATTTACATTTGATTTGGAGCCATCAGTAATTAAAGTTCACGAACACACAGCAGGATCTCTGGTGCCTGGTAAAGGCTTCAGGACCACTGAAACCAAAGTTTCCATCATGTGACCTTCATTGAGGGAGCAGATCCACTTTTGAATTAAGAACTTTTCATCTCACAGAAAATGAAAAATAATGAGCAATTTCTTTGGGTCACGTATGTCTGTTGCCAGAAAAATAAAAGACATCAAAATTTTTCAGTAACATACATAAGAGGCACCATTTTTGCTTTTATGTAAAGTATCAATCCCACATGTAATTGCTGAATATTTTCTAAATTAAGAGCCCATGTGGTGAGCGGGTGCACACAAAAAGATAATCAGAAAAATCACAGCATTAAAATATAGTCTCCAAGTAAAAACACATAAATCACACTAGCAAGGCCCAGGCTGCCGTGGAAATTACTGCTCTCAGCCCTGTGTTCTTGTTGAGTCTAGTTCGGGGGAACTGGAGAATGATTGGCCTGTGAATTTCAGGTCACAAAGTAAAGACAACCACAAACCAATGGCTACAGAACCAAAGACTAAACACAAAACAATGCGGTGACGTACCATTAACTTACAATACAGTATTTACTAGGAAATGACTTGCATTCTGTTTTTCAGTTCATTGCTTAGTAAACTCAGGTCACCAAAGTAACCACGTTTCTAACTGAGGACTGTAAAACCTTCTTGCTGGGAGTGGTGGCTCATGCCTATAATCCCAACACTCAGGAGGCTGAGGCAGGGTGATTGCTGCAAGCTTGAAGCAAGCTTGGGCTACCAAGTGAGTTCAAGGTCAGCCTGAACTGCATAGCAAGACCTTGTCTCACAAAACAAACAAACAAACAAACAACAATAACAAACAGTCTCTCCCTGGACAAACATTACAAATTCTTGAAGTAATTTCCAACTCCAAGAGGTGTGATTCTATTTTCTTACTTAGTTCCTTGTTTATAGCCTACTGCTTCAATGTCAGTTGTAGATCTTCTGATCACCCAAGGTCTTGGACTGTTTTCTGTTGCTATAACAGAGTATCTGAGATCAAGTCATTTACAAAGACTAGAAGTTTATTTGGCTCCCAGGTCAGGAGGCTACAAAATCTAAAAGCATGATACCACCATCTGCTAGGCACCTGGCAAAGGCCTTCTCACTGCACTATAACGTGGTCCAGGGCACTGCACAATGAGACAGGGCAAGCGTGCTGGTTCAGTTCTCTCCTCCTTTTTACACAAAGCTACTAATGGCATCATGGGAACCTCACCCTCTTCACCTCAGCTAACCATAATCACCTCCTAAAGGACTCACCTCCAAATACCACCAACATATAAATTAGGGGATTAAATTTCCAGCAGATGAGCTTTTGGGGATGCATGTAAGTCATAGTATCTGGACTGTTCATGCCCACATATGTTATCTTCTAATGCTGGCTGTTCATCTCACAACGTCTCACGGGGAGACGCTGTACTCAGTGTGTCTTTGGGTCCACTTCTAGAAAGCCACACGAGGATGTACACGGTTAAGGTGGTTAAGCAAGGACTCAGACTCTAACATGTAGTGGGGCAGAGAGGCGAGCAGACTGCTCTCCCACACTGCTGTGTGCTGGGATTTCAGACACAAACTAGGATAGGAACAGAGATTCCTTTGGTCCCCTCATAAAAGAAAGACATGCTTGAGTGACTCCTGGAGCTCTTGTTGGCTCAGGGCACAAACAGTCCCTTGGAGTAAGACATTATTCACCTGGGATGTAAACATTGGCAACTACGAACATGCAGGAATTGATGTGTAAGACTCTTCATCAGGCGTCCTGTTTGCGCAGGTCCCTCAAGTAGTGACCTTCAACTTTGGTGGTACACTAGAGACACATGGGGAACCTTCAAATAACACCAAAGGCCAGGCTGTTCTCCAGAACAACACCATCAGACTCTCTGGAGGTAAGATCTAGGCAGATGAGAATTTTTAAAAGCTCTTTTGGTGGTTTCAATGTGTAATTGTGGCTAAGAACCTCTGCACAACAGTAATAATAGTAGCAGGATCTGAGAACAGGTGGAAATGCTCCCAGAAAAGCTGACTTACCAAAAGTGCCCCAGATTTCTAAGGTAAATACCAAGTTATCAATATGGATAACTTGGTTCCATTTTCTTCCTAAAGATTTAAATCAAAGGCAGATAACCTAAAAAGAACTCAGCAGCAGTTTGCTTGGCTGATGGCAATGTCAGAAATTCTAAGTTGCCTGTTAAACGTATTGCCTTATCCCTTTGAAATATTATAGCTATTAAGAATCAAGTTACAGATCAATAAAAGATCTGATTAATCATGTTAACAAGTACGAAAGGTCCAAACCAATATCCAATTCTTGTGAGCATTCTCTAGTACTCATGTAATCCTTTACCTAAAGTCCAAGAAACACTTAAGGAGAAAGGGGGAACCCACAAAAAAAAACTCAGGAAGCTGATGAAAACTGTATTTCCTTAAAGGAATGACAAGAGGTACATTTTCCACATTAATTTATATCAGCCCTTCATCTCCACAGGCTCATTTAATAACAGTTATGCATAAATCATATGAGAGATCATTAAATCAACCAGTTCACAGTGCTGACTAATTGGTAAGTAAATACTTTATGAAAATGGTGATGAGTGTATAGATTCTGTTTTTCAAGAGAGAATAAAGTAAAAGCTTTATCCATAGTTTTAGTTATGATACTCAGACCTAATCCTGTTCAATTTTATAGTATTTCCCATTTTTTCTGAGAGAGATAGATTATAGAGCCTCACAGAAAACAATCCTAGATGAAAAGTTTAAAATCAAATAAAAATTCAGATTTACTTAATTAGCCAGATGCCTAGTCGCATGTACATGAGACATTCTAAATCTAGGCGTTACCATATTTTGGTTTTGATCCATTAATTTCTCATTGCAGGAATGTAACTGGAGACAGAAGAAGAGAAAGCAAGACAGGGCCATGAGAGGATAAATGCATTTCAGGATACCTTGAAAACAAAAGAGGTCTTGCATTTTGAGATTTAATTGTGTTTTAAAGGTTACTAGAAACATAGTAAGGTAGAAAATATCATTTCTTTTATTTGGAAGCCCAAGGTTGACAGCAGGCTATCCCACAGGCCCGCTGTGTGACTTGGGTAGGGCACTAAACCTCTCTAAACCTGCTTCCTCATCAGGGAATCGTAATGGTGCCTGCTTTGTTAACATGTCAATATAGTCAATAAATACAATATTGGGTTAAAAAAAACCACCCTGATAATCCAGGTACAGGCACAAGCTAACTGCTCAAGAAATTATTACTGTGTTATTTTCTGTGTATGATCAATCCTAGTACCTGCCTTGATTTGTCTATGGAGAAATGCAATTCTAGTAGAAATAGATTCAAAGAAAAGGGCTGAGTTCATGTAAACATAGAGCCCAAGGCCCCACAGCAAAATGAAAACATTAAAAAATGTATACACTTCCAGCCTAGACCTGTCATTGCCATCTGTCACAGGGTTTTTGAATGTGGCAAAGGGAACACTGGAGGCAAAAGTAGAAATGGTGTCTGCAAATATAGAAGCTCTAGGACAAAGGCTCAGCATGAAGGGACCCATCCTGTACCTGGTGACAGCAGGTAAGTGTGTGTGGGGGGGAAGCAGTGTTCAGATCTCTTCTCTGAGCACCTTCTATCTCTGAACACTCCATGGGGACCAGGGGTGAAACTAGACCTGTCTCTCAAGAATCTATCAGTCTGGCAGGAAAGTGTTAGTCACTCATACTTTTAAAAAGTCAGGCCAATCGAGGTCCCTTGGGGTGCAGGGTTCCTCAGTGTGGCAGTTGTCTAGGGACAGGAACAGCCATCCAGAGTGACCAGGGCCCTGGGCTAGTTTCTCTGTGGAAAGGGGGTGGTGTCCCTGAGGTGGACTGCTTGCTTCACACTCTTCAAAGCGAGCTGTTACAGGAGGGATCTGTTGCTCTTCAGAGAGGAGGTTCAGAAGGAGATTGGAGAGTAAAACCGAAATCCCCATTGTTTCTCTTCCTGGGCCTCAAGAGAGTAAAGTCACTATGGCAATTCTTTTTCTTAACAAAAGATTTAAACATTTAATGTCGTTGCCAAGCATGAACTTCACTGGTCTGGGGGGAACTTTCTTATAAAAAGAAAAATTTGAGAGGGGAAGAAAGCAGTACAGGAAGAGAAACCGGGTGAAGTGAGGGAGGGGAAATTGTAAGGGAAAGTGGGGGCAATGAAGGAAACTGGTTCTCTTCCCAGGCTGCAGGGAGAACAGGTACTTGCTGGGTGCCTCTAGAGGTGCTTACTGAGGCTGCTTCTTGCCTGCCACCTTGGTCACTTAGGTCCCCTCACCAGGCATGAAGTTGGATGGCCAACCCCAGCAGGGAGGTTATCTTCTTTCAAAAACCATTCTGTTCCTCCAAAGTCTGACTCAATCTTACACACACTTTCCCCAAATGTTTATATTGTCCCATTTTCTTTCCAGACTAGGAAACTCTGTGTGGTAGGATGAATAAAGCTCCTTCCTTCTGCTCCCCAAAGGTACCCACATCCTAGTCTTCTGAATCTGTGATAGTGTTGCCTTACTTAATCAAGGAGAATTGTTGAGGCAGAATTAAGGTTGCAAATTAGATGACCTGACTTTAGAATCCAGAGATTAGCCTCAACTAGCCGGGTGGGCCTACTGTAATAACAAAGGCCTTAAAAGTAGAAGTGGAGTCTGGTGTGGTGGTACCTACCTGTAATTTTAGCCCCTCAGGAGACTGATGCAGGAAAATCACAAATTTAAGCATACTCTGGAGGACTTAGAGAGACCCTGTCTGAAAATAAATTTTAAGAGGGCTGGGAATGTATTTCAGTGCCCTAGGCTCAGTAACACACCCACCCACTCACCACACACACACAGTGGGAGGCAAAAGTTAGTGTCAAAAAGAACATTGTGAGAAAGATTTGGCCAGGATTGCTGCTTTTGAGATGAACTCATGGTAATGTGAGGAGTGAGGCATCTAGAAATGAGAAAAAGAAATGAAATATCTCCTAATACCTCCAAAGGAACAAGATCCTGAAAAAAACCTTGATTTTATCCCACTAGGATCCACTTCAGATTTCCAGTCTCAAGAATTACAAGATAGGGTTGGAAGCATAGCCCAGCAGTAGTAAAGCACATGCTTAGCTCGTGTGAAGTCCTGGGTTCCATCCTCTGCATATATAACATTTATGGTGTATGTATTATATAAATATATAGTGTTATATAATAATATATGATATCTTGGAATACATTATGTATAAAATTATATATTTTATAAATACATACTTTATGTATGTTAAAATATCTATTTTAATGTATAAAAAATAAATTTGTGTTGCTTTTAGCTATCAAGCTAGTGGACCAATGTCTTTCCACCAGGTTTAACCTCCCAACATCATACCCAGCTATAAACCCATCAGTGGATTAATCCGGAGTTGAGGATCACATGCTCACGATCCAGTCGCCTCCCCAAAGCCCCATTTATGAGCACATGAGACTTTGGGAGGCACTTAAGCACAAACCATAACAGCAAGTACTACACTTAGCAATGTGAATAAATAAGAGAAGCATTCCAAGGGAAAAAGCAAACTTGCACAATGTTAAATATATAGTACATTTCTCTGAAGTTTAAAAATATATACTATCTGCACTTTCATATACTAGTATGAGGTTTTATGGGACTTGAAGTACACAATTGGAAGGTTTCTCTTTAAGAAAAAATAATATAAAATTATAAATTTAAATTAGGAACAAAACTGAGTGTGACCTGAAGAAATTTAAAAGCTAGTAAATACCACAAACAATAAAATACAGAAAAGCAATGTAATATTATCATTAATGATTTGCCATACCTTTATAATACCACTGTTCTTACAATTGTTAGCTACATTCTTTTTTACTCTGATTTTGTAACACATATTTTTCTACAGAAAGTAAAAATACATAGTTCCATCTTTTCTTTAGAATGATTGATCAAGAAATTTTAAGAGGGAAATGGTATTTTAAAAAACTGTTTTTGGTATCTCAACGCTATAACTTCTCCCCTTCTTGCATTCAGACCTCTCTGGGCATGGCTCCAAAGGCATTCTGGGGTCTGGTCCCTGAGGAGGAGTGGATCCACCTGGCAAGGCTGAACATGAGAATCAGAGGCAGGGGACACCTACTAACAGCAGATTCTCCTTGGGTGCTGGGAGACTGGAGGTGGTGTGGCAGCCCCAGGACCACCCACTCCAGGCCTGGAGATGACCCCAGGTTGGCAGTGAGCTTCAGGGCTCCATCCTGGTGGGGGTTGGCAACGTGCCTCTTTATCAAGCCCCCGACACCTCTGAGCCTTGGAATAAATGGTGGACTTCTGAGTTTATAATTGACAGCAGACACTACCCACCCCTGTCCCATGTCAAAAGGTCATATCCAAAGAAGGCAGTATACTATGTACAGGTCACACATGTTTTACATTTGGTGAATCTGATTCTCCAGTTCTTTATTGGTCATACTTTTTAAAAAAATTTTTACCAGTTACACAACCAATAGTTTACTGGCTTGATATGGATAAATGCTTCTCTAGTGATGCTGAGTAACCAAATCCAATCCATAATTTTTACTTTTCCTGGCCCTCTAGACTAATTAGAATGTGGATTTCTGAAAAACAATAACTTGTTGTTCCCAATATTATATAGAATTTTGATAATGAAGTCATTTCTCTAAAAAAGCACTAGACACTTTGGAGCTACTGCTAAAGACCCACACTTGGCTGAGCTTTCCAGCTCCCCCGTCCCGCCCCTGCTCCCCTGCATTTTATCACAGGCCGGGACAGCACAGACCCCGGGGCCTCTGCTCACACAGGCCATCGAATCAACTCGTTAAAGCAACTTTCACAGCTGAACAATGGGGAATATTTTAGCAATTAGTTTGGAGAAATGAGTGCAAACTGTGGCTAATATACTGGATATATTGATAGCATAGGACATTTAATGCATTTTTAACGAAGCATAAAGTACATAGAATGCAAATTTTAGCAGTAATTGAGAGTGCTCACTGTGTTTACCTTAGGATGTTTTTGAAATGCTTCACCAGAAAATGTACTCTCAGTTTCAAATACTTACTCACTGGGAACTACTTTTGATATGGGAACTACTTCAGTATTTACTAAAAAACAAAGTACTTTACAGAAGCTCACTGAGGATGAAGCTTCTAAAACAGTGCAATTATGTTTGAAGAGTCTAGGCCAGCTCTTAATACTGCACTTCCCTAAAATGGATATAATCAGGATTAGTGGACTGAATAGAATTAATAGAAGAAGAATCAATAGAAGATCGAACTCAGAGCCCTATACATCCCAGGCAAGCATTTTATCGTGTGTCACATCCCCCATTCAGTTTGTCACTTTTTGTCTCTCCTTAGCTCTTTCCCTCCTGAGGTTTAACGTTCCCAGACTACAACACCAAGAACAGTGGGCTGCTACTCTGTGTCTTGTCTGTAGGAATCCAGTTTCTTCCTCAGGTCGGCAGCTTGTCTGTATTTTGGGGAGACCAACATGGCCCTCCTACTTCTTCCTAATAAACCCTGGAGGTTAACAGTGGGGACCAAGAAGGTCCAGACAAATATGTTCATTTATGCGATCATGTTTAGAACAGCATAACGTTAAATTTATTTCCCAAATAGTAAGCAGGAAAAGTGTACAGTAACACACACACACACACACACACACACACACACAGAACTTACATATTCTCTCATCCCCTGCAGTGTAGAACATTTCACAGTTTGAGCAAAATCTTTCCTCCTCACATTTAATATTTGGAAGTGCTCGAGGTTTGAGGAAAACACTTTCACTAAGTGTTTGATGTCTCGAAGGAGCTCCAGGCAGTGGAAAACAGTTCGGCTCACGTGTCAGAAACTCCTTAGGATGAGGGAAGAGGAGCTAATAAAATGTTTCCCTGTTTAAAGTCACCAAAGGAAAATGAGTCTTCTAAAATGTAACATATTCCGTTTTAAGCGCACAATGATATTAACACTACCCTGAAGCCATGATGTGCTGAAGAGGTACAGGGACCTGCTATCCCCTCAGAGAAATTCATCTTCTTGAAATCTTCAACATAATACTGATCAATGGAATTGCTGAGTCACAGATTACTAGCGGTTATTCTGAAGTCCAGAGACCAAAGAAACCTAACTTTCATATGTGAGGTAGAAAGGAAAATGCAAATAAAAACAAGTGTTTAGTTTTTGAACTCTAACCAGTTAGCCCATGTCTAACAACACATCCACCAGCATTTAACTGCTGAGTGGTTAACAGATGCCATAACAGAGCCAACGGGGCATGCAAATGTAAGCCAGCTTCGGATTTGGCCTTCAAGGAGATTAAAGTTGAAAGTAAAAATACATTTTCAGGGAAGTGACAAATCAGAGACAATGAGCTCACTCTGGATTTTAAAAACTGCTTTCCATAATAATTAAAATAGCTTCATATAGAAATTTTGCTCCTTGTCCCTACAACTTTGAGCTCTGTTGGGTTTTGTCTTGGTACTTAAGAAAAGGAGAGCTTCCAGCAGGGGTTGCAACCGTGTTGCCATTGAATTTGAAGAAGAGCCTGCCTCTAGATATTTCAGGCTTTTCATACAACTGAGTCAACAAGCAAAGGAAGCGATTGGTCTGCCGAGTATGCTGATTTCTATTACGTGGGAACTGGGATTACACAACAGCAGTAAAGAGAGTATATTGGGCTGGGGCTGGAATTGGGGCTCAGGGATAAGTGTTGACCAGCATGCATGAAGCTCTGGGTTCTATTCCCAGCTCTGAAAAAGAGAGAGAGAGACAGAGAAGCAACCTGTGAGATTCTCTGGGTCTTTCTCAGACCTTGTATGTCCAACAGTGAGAATTATAGGAAAACCAGGAGTAGAAATATGCAGAACCATTGAAGAGTCTTCAAGAAGAGCTAGAGAAAGAACTCAAGATGGGCTGGGAAGGAGCGACTTGCCGTTTCCTTTCTGCTTCTATCAGCATCACCACAGCAATGGGTCCTCATCCAAGTAGTAGCAGTTCATTCCAGTAGTAGCAGTTAGTTCCCATTTCAGCATCTCCACACTACTAGAACCAGCCTCACTCATCCCCTCAGATCCCATCACCTGCCAGGCAGTGATGCTGCTTAGAATTCAGGTTTCAATTTTATGAGGCCCTCTCCTCCAAGCCTAAATTCCTTCTAACAATCAGTCACATCTTTCTTTTGTTCCTCAAGCTTTAGCATGGGTAAATACTTTGTAAAGTTACAGTGCTACGTGTTCCTTTTGCCTTCTCAATTCTTTGGTATGCTTTACAATTACAGAATTGTTCAGGGCTCTCTGTTAAAATAATCGGCACGATTTCAGTCTCCTGATTGGACCTTGACTGATAAAATGCACACTGTTGCCTTCCCATTATCCATTCTACCTCTTCTACTCTGCACAGCAGTCATGTATTTGGAGATTGGCCCCACAGTCAGATCTAGATATGGGCCCTGATAGGTCTAGGTCATGGTAACTCCATTTTGTTCTTTTCAGTGATTGGTTCTTAAGCCTCTGCATCAGCCGGAGGCATTCTTTTGACCAGCAGGGCTTGGTTAGAGGTAGTCTAATGCAACACTGAGAAATAGAGGCCTCATCTCCAGGTGAAGTGAGATTTTGTTTTTGTTTCTTTTTTACCCATAAAGCCTGGAACTGCAACCATTTAATCATCACAAGGGGAAGTAAACCAAGGGTGAAGCTAAGCCTTGCAGGATGGCAGAGTTGAGATCATTGTAAAGGACAGAGCCTAAAGTCCTGATGAAGTCATGCCTCATATACTCAGGACATTGCAATTAAGTGAGTCAATAAATCTTCTTTATTGTTTCAGCTAGTTTGAGTTAGGTGTGCAATTACTTGGCAGCAAAACCTTACAAAGAAGTCAGCTTGTTACTGAACTTATGTGTAATTATAAGGGATTGTGCACTGTTATATTAAAAAACAGTGTTAAACACATAAATTAAGGTCTCACAGAGCATGTGAGATTCAGGACATTCTATTCTAAAGCATAGCACTGTGGCATTGGAAAACAGCAGAAGCAAGAAAGTCTCTCTAACTGTGCCTTGGACTTCTTTCCTGAAGCAGATGTTTTCTCTATACTTAGAGAAAAATTACCAAAGACACAGAGATACAGAGAAGAATTTTATTTACTTCTTTATTTATTTGGTATTTATTTATTTGGGGATTGAATTCATGACCACAGGTTTGACAGGCAGGCACTTGTGCCACTGAGCTAAATCCCTGGCCCCACAGAATTTTGGATAAACAGCCCTTGTTGAGCTTTCCCAGTTTACCACCTTGAGATCATACCTCCTTTTTCCAATTATGCTTCTCCACAACTGTCTGCTTCTTTGTCAGGCTCAGCAGAAAGCACACACAGGTTTCCCTGTCTCTGTGGGTCTTCATTTCCGAAACCTCTTGGATTACATAAATCCTATATGAAATAAATTTGCTGTGCTTTTCTCTTGGTAATTTTTCTTTTGTTACAGGGGCCTCAAACCATGAAGCTTGCGATGGGTGAGGAAAAGTGTATCTACCACATGTGGTGACATGGCAAACATGAGGAAAGGATTAGCTTCTTCACCTTTGGGTTCTTAAGACAAAATTATCCTTTATATCCTGTCTCCCCCCTGGATTTTAAAAATGCCAGAAACCTTTATCTTTGTAGGAAAAGTCTTTCTGAATCTGTTCTTCACAGTCATAAAGTGTAGGAATTTGTTTTTGCATTTTCAATTGGCATTTCTGATAACCTGGGATTGAACTCATAGCCAATGGAGCAAACATGAATTCAAATTAATCACAACTTGTAAGTGACTTAACTTTTCTCTGCTTTGTTCTCACTGCCTTATGTTTAGCAGGGTTAGGCTGGCCAGGAAGAAAGGGCCCAGTGGGCAGACAACTCTGATTTCTAGCAGCCCCCCTCTTAGGCTGCCTCTCCCCCTTGTCTAGTTAAACCCAGGCTCCTTAGTGAGAACGAAAGAAGCCAATAATAAAAATCCCCTCTCCCACTTGGAGAGTGCTCAAGTTTTCAAAATACTTCATATCAATCACATAAATTGGTTGCTAAGCCCCTGGGAAGTAGACAAAGGAGGTACTACCACTTTCCTGACACTCACTGAGCACCACGGCTGTGACTCTCCCCCACCAGCTCAGCAAAGAAACCTTGACCACAGTTAGAGGTGATCAGGAGAGGCTGTCTAACAAATGCAAGCGAAAGACAAGAGAGCTCCTCCAGTGACCTTCTAAAAACACTCCCAGGTTCAGAGCCAAGAGACAGAAGTGGGACCAAAAGTGAAGATGTGACTCCCAAGGGCTCATGCTATTTGTCAACATGAAGTTATGACCAGAGGACAAGCAGGCTGTGAGGAAAGCTTGAAAGTCCTAGAAGATTCCCAGGAAACAGAGAAGTCTGACAGAGAGGAGGTGTGGGGGGTAGGGCTGCTCAAGGACACATTCCTCCCAGAAACGCTGATAGTTTGTCACCTAACCAAGCCTTCTACATGGATCCTTTTTCTGACAAGTTACTATATACATTACCACCTCCTCCCCAGGTAACTTGTTCTGCACACAGGACTCTCATGGATTATTGGGACACTAGGCTTGTGATCGTTGATTCATTACGTCAACTTGAGTAAGAGAAACTCAGCCAAATTGGCTCAGCAATTCCACATCCTAGGATGGGAAGATCCACCCTAGGGTGGCTTGTTAGCTGGATGGTATGCTTCTGCTTCTTCAGAGGAACTCCAGACTTCACCTTGGACATCACCTCCTGGCTTCCAGCACTGACTCTTCAGCTTCTTCTGCAGATCCTTCAGCTTTCCAGTGCAGTCATTGCCTTTCTGATACAGACTCACACAGGACCCTGAAGTGAGCTCCAGACCTTGGACTGAGTCCTTCGCTCTCCAATGTGCAGACACCCTCTGCACGCTTCCTGATCCAAATCTGTGGCTGACCATTGTTAGCCAATCTTGTAAATTCCTATAGATTTGTATATCTTGTGTTATATCTGTTTATCTAATAAACACTGCCTGATATAAGGCTTTTGGTGTTTTCACAGATTAGCCTATAGAATTGGCTTGGAGATTAAAAGAAGGGCATTATAAATCAAGTGAACATGTAAAGTACAGGAAACTTGGAAATTTTAAAAAAAGATGGCCCTATGGATCCCACAAAATAGAAAGAAAGCTTTGTAAATAAGGTGGGGAAAAGGGAATGAAGGGAGAGGACAGGAATGGGAAATGGGCAACAAAGAGGTACCAAGATATATCATGTACAGGTATAAATTCCCTGTGATGAATAATACCTAAATTGTACCAATAAACTTAATAATAGAAAAAATATGTATTGAAGGCCAAGGAGAAGTAGAAAGAACCCTAGAAAAGTCCATGCATTTGGGGCTGGCTGGGATTCTGCCACTGATTTGCCATATAATCAGGGCAAGTTGTTTGTTTATTGTGTTATTGGAATTAAACCCAGGAGTAATGAGCTACGTCCTCAGCTCTTGTTATTTTGAGACAAGGTGTGCTACATTGCCCAGGTTAGGCTGCCTCAGCCTCCTGAGTAACTGCAATTACAAGCATGCACCGCCACTTAGATATTCACATTTTAAAGTCTTCATTTTTTTGTGTAAAACAAAGCATTAGATCATTCATACATCTTTAAAGACCTTTCTACCTATGAGATTCTAGATGGCAATGGTCATGGTACAGAAGAGTTTCCAGCTTAAAATCTGTTCCTGGTCTTGGCATTTACCACTTGTTAAACCTGGACATACTCTTTCTTTAAAAATCAATGCTTATTATTTTCTTCCTATTTTTTAGTACAGTGTGTATTTAGGAGAAAAGATACAATATATAGGTGAATATATTAAGGAAGAAAATACAGACTGCTCATTCTTGTTACCAAGAAATAACTGACTATTCTATACTGTATATCAAGTATGTAGATGGTTGGCAAACCATCACCCTCATGCCATTATCAGGCCTACTGCTATTTTCATAAAGTCCGTGAATTAAGTTTTTACATTTTTTAAATGGTTGGAAAAACCTCAAAGGAATATTACTTTAATTATTATTATCATCATTATTATGAGACCCATTAGAGTTATATGAAATTCAAATCACTAAATCACTAAAATTTTAAAAACAGTTGTGCTCCTTTACATGCTCACCATGTTTCTCTCACCCTTGCAATAGCAGAGTTAAATAACTGCAGAGAACTGAACCCCAAGCTACTTGCTGTCAGATTCCTTAGCAAGAATGCCTGCTGACTCCCGATACAGATAAAGTAAATATCTGAATACATGTATATGAAGTTATACTATCAATTTTATTATATACTATTTCCCTGAAAATATTTCTGTATTTCTTGTAATCCTGATTTTAATAGTACCCTAATGTTATATCATTTATGATATATTATACTTTAAACATTCTTCTTTTGTTAGACATTAGTTTTATTAAAATTTTTCACTTAGAAATGCTATAAGCATCCTTAGGCATAAATACTGTATTTTTGGTTATCTTTTAGATTAGATTTCTAGGAGTGAGATGACATTCAGAAAGTCAGCTACAGATACCATAAGGATGTTGTACCAATTTACACACCCAGTATTCTCAGCAAGTGAGGCTGCTCATCTCCCCATACCCATCAGAGTGATTATTATTAAGGGAGTGGAGAAAAGAAGAAAAGGGAGAGAAGAAGATAAGAGGCAGATTGATTGGGTGCAGGTTCTTTGGCTACTATAAGCACATTTTCTTTTCATTGAAATGGCAGTAAGAGTTCTAGGAACTAAAAAGTTTGCTTTGAGGATCTAAAAAGATGTGAAAGCCTTTTTAACTGCTAAGCACAATCACTGGGCTCATGATTACCCTGATTCTGTGGAAGCTGTATATACAAACCAGCCAGTTTTCACCCAACTCACCATAACTCATTTTTAGGAGAATCAGGTCTTAATTTTACAAAGAGTATTTTGTCTTTGTGTTGCATTCTTAAAATTAGATCCATGTGTTTATTTTAATCACTATTTGATACAGTATTAATATTCTTATTTATCTCCTACATGCCATATGGATTAATTTCTCATTACCTTTGATCTTAATACTTTTTAAATATGTAAATCAGCAGACACTCTCTTTAAAGCAGTGTTTGCAACCCTGTCTATTATTGCCTTAGGCAAAAGGAAAGTGTCTGCATTGCAGAAAAATCCATAAATTGTATGGAAATCCTAAAAACCATGTATTTTATTGGTCAATTTCAATATATCAAATAATGACCAACTGCAAATGAAGCCAATTAGAATAGAATATTTCTTCAATCTGAAATGGTTCATTGGAGCTTTCATGGATGGGTATCATCACAGTCATATTTCAGATCAAAGTTAGTCAAGACTTTGTGATTTGCTTAACTTGAACAAATAGGACACAACACAGCTTTTCTGAGTAGTGAAAACCAGAACATTACATGAAATATTTCTGTATTCTGAAGCAGTTTGGGGGAAGGGTGCAAGGTGGTCTGGTTTTGTTTATTTTGAGCTAGTACAAATCATTTCACTTTCTCAAGTCTCTGTTTCCCTCTACTATAAAACACAGAGATTAAGCTGGGGAATCTTAAGGCATATTCCAGTTCCAAGCACAGGTAGGAAACAATAACAGTGTAGGCACTGGATGTGTCTTCAAGGAACTTTAAACTGAATTGGGACTGTATTTAATAATTAACTCAAGATGAGTAAGTAAGGAAAAGGGGAACTCTGATTGATTGACAGCTGATCTTAAACAGGGCCATTTATATGTTCTATTTACAACCAAATTTTGTTTTTTAAAAGAACATTTTTCTTTTTCTTAAAAAGTATTGCAAAAATATGGATTATTATTCTTTTTACCTCTTAACTTGAAATATATTCTTCTAGCTTGTGCTGGAATAGTCATTCCCCCCTCTTAGAGCTTTTTCAATAATGCTGCAAAATATTTGTAGGAAAATACTGAGTCAATTAAAGGGACATTTGCACGGCACTAAATACCACCATCTATTGTTGCTTATTTATAAAGTTACTTGCCTTTTGACAGCTATTCATTCTATTCATCTATGCAGAAATAGAATGGAATTGACCACTCTGGTCCATAGGAGAGCTGTGTTACAGTTCTTTTTAGGAGTATTCATCTTTAATCTATCATATAGGTAGCCATTCTACAGTCTTGTGTGTGTTGACTCAGAAGTATCTACATCCTAGTAGTTGTCAGATCATGTGGCTTGATTCTAAATTCAGATAGATTTTTCTGATACAACATAGTGAACATACATTTAAAGTCCTTTAAAAGCAATCTGGAGCCAGGCATGGTGGTGCATGCCTGTAATCCCAGCATTTGGGGAGCTGAAACAAGAGGATTGCTGTGAGTTTGAGGCCAGCCTGGACTACATGGTGAGATCCTGTCTCTAAATAAATAAATAAATAAATAAAGCCATACAATTTCTAGACGCAATCCAGTAACAGAAGTCTCATATGGGAAGTGGTTCTGCCTTAGAGATTTACAATGCAGCTTTTTATGTGGACTCTTTACTTTAGTCCTACTAATTAGTAAAAATCATAGATTCACTTCAAGGCACATAGCTAAAACATTGAGTATAGGAGATTGAAGTCTCCATGAAAATTACTGAAATGGCAAAAGGTTCAAAATATCCAGAGGAAAAATAGTCACACACAGATTGTTTCTCATAAAAGACTGGCCTGAAATACAAAGAATGATTGAAAAATTCAGTAAATATTTACATTTAAAAACTTATTACAATAAAAGACATGTTGCCATTAATTACCTTACAACAAACAAAAAACAGACCCCTCCTCGCTTCAAACACATCTCATCATTCTTTCCATCTTCAGAAGAAATTGGGGAAGTCCTCTTTCATGTCTTTCCAAGATAGATCATCTACCTCATTCACTGGATCTGCCATTTGTACAACTTGGGCTCTTCCCCAAAGTCAAAATGATCACGAAAGGCAAATATTTTGAATCCACTCAGGACACTGAGGCATCCATGATGGCACAAATAAAGATACTCAGGAAAAGGACTTTCAGCCTGCTTTCACAAAGTGGCAAGAACGATGGGGTATGTTTAAATCCAGGTGCAGTACTTTGAGGGGAATGAATGGCAACGTGTCTCTTACTGTAATGATTCCATTTTAACACACCCTGCAGTTTTGAATAGTATCTCATATGTGAGGATTCAGACAGGAGAGCTCAGTGCAGCATCTGCTGTGTTGAATGAGAGGAGCATCACATCCAAAGGTGCCAGGCTTCCCTTTGGAAACAGGACCTGGGCTGTGGGTGGGGCTGAGAGGAGGAGGTATTAACACTAGGCCACTCCTTCATATCCATAAAGTCCAAGCATGGATGCTTCAGCTGCACATTCCCAGACTGACCCTTCTTGCTTTCTCACTACTTGTCTAGCGTCCTTTCATCATAAACTTAACAGCTCATTGTCACTGAGGCTCATCGCCTTAAAAAGTGGTTGAAATGACATCACTTTCTACAATCTGTTGAGAAGGGACATAAGACAGAAACAAAGGCATCTCATTCCACTACTGGCCTCTATACATCAATCCCCAAGCACTGTACATTCCATTTTTATCCTCCCAGCATGAATCATCAAATCAGTCTCACTGCTTTCACTCAGGCTCTTATCAGCTCTTGCCTGGACCACAGCAACTGCCCCTTTGCTAGTCTCATCTTTAGTTTCCATTCTATCTACTCTCTACATGGTAGCCAGAGATAATTTCTAAATGAGCAAGTCATTTCCTGTACTCAGTATTTCAACTGTTCACCATGACATTCAGATCAAAGATGGCACTCCAGCTTAGCACGTGTGGCCCCTCCTCCTCTAACACCTCCTTACCTCTCCAGTTCATTCCCTTTTGGTCCGGAGAGTCCAGCCTGTATTCCAACACCACACACTCCTAACCCTGCCAGTCCTGTGAGAACCATTACAGGCTCACTGCCTAGAAGCTTTCCTTAACTCCCTAGACCACGTTGTACATCCTTGCATTGGGCTCCCAATTTGTTCTGTATATAACAGTGTAATAACAATTATCCCACTTGAGAGCAGACACAAAACTGTACTCGGACTTCAGTTGCATAGGTTGTAACAAATGACAAATTAATACACATTCAAGGAACGATCAAGTCCTTTAGTTGCTCTTATTCAAAAATATCTACCAGTATCTCCTATTCCTTCAAAAATGACTCAGTGGTAGGCAAAATTCAGACAATATGGTCTGATAAAAATATAAAAATGTTTTTTCTCCCATGAAACATAAAGTTCTATTAGCATGCTTTGTGGAAGTAATCCTAAATCAGTGAGAGAGATGTTATTGATGGAACTTTTAGGATAATAGGATAAACTCATTCATTGCACACAGGTTGAATCTTTCTGCACTACTCAGCTTTCTGTCATTATAACAAAATGCCTGTAATAATTAACTGGTAAAGAAAATGTTGATTCTGAATGTCTCAGTACATCACTGGGCAGGTCCATTGCCTTGAGCTTCTGTTGGGCAAGGCAGATGGCAATGGCAGGGGGAATGTGCTGAAGCAAACTGCTCTTCTCATGGCTGGAGAGCAGAAGAGAAAGAAGACACTGGGGTCCCACAGTTCCCTTCAAGGGCTACTTCTGATGACCGAAGGACTTTCTTCTAGACCTCACCTCCTAAAAGTCTCACCACTTTCCCATAGCATCACCCTGGGCACCAAGCATTTAACACAGTGGACTATGGGTAACACTTATCCAAACCGTGGCAGCTACCTTTGTTGTTCCTAGCACCACATGGCCAGTAATGATAGCAAGAAGTACAAGAACAAGACAAGAGGAACTTCTAGAGTCCTGCCTATTATTTACAAATGGGATTGCTAGGTTGACAATACTATCTTTGCAAAATAGATTCTTATTTCGTGTAATTGAAGATTGCCCAGAAGCCTGCAAAGTCATTAAGAAAAATTGCGACTGAAGAATCCAAAATCAAGAGCAAAATAATACACAAATGACTGTTATTCAAGAACAAATAATCAGAATAGTCACTTACTAAGTAAAACCAGCCTGGCTAGGTTCACAATAATGATTAAGGGAAACCACCAAAAAGTCTCACAACACTGAGTAAAGTAGCAGCTGTTTGTCACAGATGATGACGTTGTATAGTGGTCCAAAGTTCTGGCTACAGAGCAAAAGAGACTGCGTTAAATCTGACTCTGGATGGATGAGTGTCTACAATATACTTGGCCTTTCTGAACAGCAGTCTCCTCATCTGTGCAATGGGGTATTCTGTTATTTTATTCAGAAAGTTCTAAGATAAAACACATTGATTATATGCCTTGTAATATACACCTACTAAGCAAAAGAGAAGGAACTAAATAAAAAAGAAGACTAACCAACTCAAATCCAACTCTAATGTTTTACATTTAAATCTCCTTTTTCTTTTATCACCATTTCTCTGTACAGCAGCTAGAAAAAGCGTGTTCTCTCTCAGTTGGAAAAGTCTTTTTCTTCAGACAAGAACCTTTGTATAAGGTCTCAATCCAATGTCAAACATTTGAAACAATAGTATTGCCAGCTTAGTACTGTACCTTAATCTTCCATCTTCCCTCCGCCCCACCCCTGAATCACGAGCCTTTTTAATTCTCACCCAAAATATTCAAATCAGGTTTAGGTAGAGGAAATACTGCCATGTTCAAAAATTCCACATTTCATTCTAAAACCTTGTTAGAAGAGCTAGATTCTGCAGAATGAACTGATAGAATTGTCTGAATTCTAGGATTTAAGGAATAAAAGAACAATGCATTTCCATGACTCCTAGTTTTCATGGATAATAATTTGAAACAAAAAGTTTGAGAAAATAACCTAGTTTGGTTTTATGGCATCTCTCTCTCTCTCTCTCTCTTTCTCTCTCTCTCTCAGTTCTAGAAATGCCCAATGGGTTAGCACACAGCTCAAAGGCAGGTCCATAGCTCTGGGGCACCATTCTTTGGAAGGCTATTGGTGATTAGACAGGTGGCTCACAATTCAGGGGGATCTCCTTCTGAGGGTGGTAGCCATTGTTGATTCCCTATGGTCTTGTTTTCTTTTCTTTTTTTTTTTTTAATAGGTACCGAGGACTGAACTCATGACCCCATACTTGCAAGGCAGGCGCTTATGCCACTGAGCTAAATCCCCAGCCCCACAATTCAGTCATGACCTAAAATGCACAGTTAATGTGAGCAGAAGACCACATTGTTCTGGTAGTACTAAAGTTGGCTTTATCCCACAGCCCAGTGTAGGAGCCACTCATTTAGCTAATTTTTGACAGAACGAAAAATGCAGCACAGGGGAACTTGAAGACGGCGGACTGGTAGGTAGCAGGAGAGAGACCCTCTCTGAGAGAGACAGCTCAAATGCCAGAGAGA